>JAZBGX010000058.1:29483-47828 GCA_037414775.1 Zonitis immaculata
GTTAGTCTTGTAATTTTTCTTGCTAATTACTGAATTCTGTTAAAAAACTGTTAATTCAAGGTAAAAAATTCTCTACAATTGCAACATCTTTGTTATTGTAGTAGATATGTTTTCGTGGATTTAACTGTATATTTGATGTTGTTTTGATTTTTGTTTTTTTTTATTAACACTTGATTTTGTTTATATGACTGTAAAACTCGTAATGTTCGTGATTCTTGCTTGGCTTGTCATTCAACAACAGTTGTTGCATTCTAAAAAGCAAAAGAAGACCTCTTTGAATCAATATAAAATTTTTATGACAATAAACTTTAATAGAAAAGAGCTGAATAACATAAATAAGCAAACATGTGTTTCCAGATAATTAAATCAACGAAAAGAAATAAAGCAAAATTTGCCAGTAGCGAGTTTTCAATAAAAAAATTAAATAGAAAATAATTACGTCAATGTTTGGTTTTGTGTTTATTATTTCAATTAATGGATATTCATTGTGTATTTCAATAATAAAAGTAAAATAACGGGTGTTGCAGCTTTACAATTACTATTCAATTAGAAAGAATTATAAATTATTCATATAAGTTTACAATAATATAGCTATAGTATAACAATAAACAAAAGAAGATTTCTCCCTCATTTTATCAATTTATTCAAACTATATACCATAAAATTGTTATGAGATCTAATAAAAGGGGTTGTTAATTTTCTAATTCTAGTTAGTTTTAGTTTAGTAATAAATCAATGTCATTTGTTTTTTTTTTTAATAATAACTATTAGCTATAACTACAGTACGTTCCATCATAATAAATTACTTGTAATTATGGATGAATTAATAAATATTCTTGGCCAGTAGATCGTAGATCCATTGATAATAACCACTAACCACACCTGTTAAACTACATAAATATATAATTATTTTTTTCTTAGAATACTTGGCCAAAAATTTACTTCGATAATAAAATAAACGTTTTAGAATAGAAAAATTCCATAATTTATTCTAATAAATAAAAATAACTAATAATTTTATTTTTTGGCTTTATAGTTACGGTTAGTTTACGTTGCGGTTCAATGGTTATTAATTTTTTTATTATTCTTATTATTATTGCAAATGCTGTAGATAGAAATACATTAAAAAACAAATATATGTAAACGTCTTGTAGGATGTCTTCCTTTTTTGTTGTTGGATTTTCTAATATAACGGATTTTAATCTAAAATTCGATACTTGAGATACTTTTGTTATTGGAGTTCTGTTGCTAGGTAAATAAATGGGACAATAATTGTTGTTATGTGTGTTCAGGACGGTCTGTAATTTGTGGTCTGTTTATGGTATTCATAGAGCAATTCAGACTCCTTGTGGTTCTAACGTTGTGGTGGTTATTGTCTAAAAAAACAAAAAGCTAGAAGTGCCGGAAATATTGTTGCAGTTCATGCATGATACACATGAGAATATTTTGCTTTGCATCTGCGAAAGATCACAGTTTGGTGCGGATTTTGGCATAGATGTTTCCATTTCCTTAAAAATAAGGAAAGATGAGCCATTGTAATCATCGATAGAGAGCGAGCGCGACTAATTTATGCTGCAAGATTTCACTTGAATGAAAGTGAAACAATATTTTTTAATAAATTTGGTAGTTGAGACAGACTTATTGGGAAACTCTATATATTTTTCGAATGTTTTTGTTATTGGAAAAGGATGTCTTATTGAGTTAAACAA
The DNA here is from genome assembly GCA_037414775.1 of Zonitis immaculata. Classification (NCBI taxonomy): domain Eukaryota; kingdom Metazoa; phylum Arthropoda; class Insecta; order Coleoptera; family Meloidae; genus Zonitis; species Zonitis immaculata. The sequence continues at coordinate 31,193 of JAZBGX010000058.1, forward strand.
TATTGTAAGAAAGACTCAACAAAGTCGTGACTATTTATAAAAAAGTTGTATAAAAAATACAATCGTACATTCACCAAACTTTCATTGTTATTTTGTTATTTTTATAGAGAAATTGAAATTTGAGAAAATCCGCAAATTTATAAAAGTCGAACAGTTTTCGGCGGTGTGTGTGCGGCGCGCCTATTTTTAAAATTTTCAAATAAGAATTTTATGAATTTCCATGTAATTTTTTTCTGTTTCCGTTTTATTTACAAATAATTAGGTTACATTTCGTATATTTCTATACAATAAATATACAAAACTACCCACTTTTGGAATAAATATTGAAATGATAGAAATACAAAAAAAAAAAAAAACAAAACGTATAAACAATAAACTATTAGTTATATAATAATAACCTTCACTTTCAAAGTTATTTATAGAGAAAATAATTAGTTTTAAATTTGTCTGTATAATTGTGTAATTCTAATTAATTGTGTAATTAATTCCAGAGTCTGAAAATTCAAGATTATCAACAAGAAAGTATTAAAATACATCGTGATATTGCTATATCAATGGCTGAATTAGGATATAGACGTGACCGTTTAGAGAATGTTGAATTAACAGACAATTTACCGTTGTTTCCTGAACGTAAAGGTACCGATGGTTATCTAGGCGATATAACATTCTTAGGTGAAATGTTTGAATGAATATTATATTATTATTATTATGACAACATAATTTTTTATTATAATAATTGTAGGTATGCCGCAAAGTTTGACACGTTATAAACCGTCAACATTGGACGATGTACTCGAATGGGAGTTGATATCGAAAACATTATATTCACATAATGATTTGAATCCTAGACGTAGAATTGGTACATCATTGAAAGAAGGTCTCAATGATATTGTTCGAGATGTATGTGTTGTTGTGTCTATTAATTCTCAATTATCTATTTATTTATTCATTAAAATTGATTTGTTGTATGTATACATAGGTGATGGAAGTAATAAATTCATATTCGAAACAACGAGGCCGTATAATTGATTTTAAAGAAATTTTATATGGTTATTGGCGATTGGATCCTTTGAATGGGGTTGATGTAATTTTAGATCTTTTATTAGTCTATCGTAAATATCGTGGACATAAAATGACCGTACAAGTACGACGACATGCTTATATCCAACAAACATTCACAGGTATGTATATTAAAAAATTAACTATAATCATCATTATCACTGATTGGATGAATTTGATTGCAGGTATAATGATAAGAGAAGTGAAAGATTACGATTTCCCTAATAATATTCTACAAAACCAACAATCATCATCATCATCATCATTATCATTACAATCATCAACAACAATATTGCCAATCCATCAGCAATTAATTCATCAGGTAATATCGACATTTCAACAAAATTTCAAACCAATTTTCCAATTAAATACAATTAATAACAATATTATGGTTGTTAATAATAAAAATCAAGAATTAATAAATTTCATTCTGCCATTGAGTGGTCGTTATGGGACGGTTGAACGTTTTTTAAAAATCTACGAAAATTATTGTATCAATCAACAAGAGAATTGTCGTTTGATTATTGTTTTATATGGTAGTGATGATTTTGATAAAACAAAACTAGCAATTAATCATTTGAAACAACGTTATAATGATAATAATAATAATAATAATAATAGAATATATCGTATTGATATAATTGAAGTTATGAATGAGACATTTACAAGAGCTAAAGCTTTAGAATACGGTATTAAATTGTTGAATGATGATGATTTAATGATATTGATTGATGTTGATATAATATTTAATACGAAAAGTTTACAACGTATCCGTTTGAATACGATCAAAAATAAATCAGTCTATTTCCCAATTGTTTATAGTCAATATAACCCGAAATTATTGCCAACAACAACAACAACAACAACAAATTTGTGGAATTTACCAATAACCGATAGAAATTTCGAACAGTTTATAAATGATGATAATGGATATTGGCGACAATTCGGTTATGGTATCGTTAGTTTATATAAGGACGATTATAAGAATTTAGGTGGTTTGAATTTATTAATAAATGGCTGGGGCATGGAGGATGTTAATTTTTATGATAATGCCATCAAATCGAATTTATTAATTATACGCTCAACTGATCCTGATTTAATTCATATTTATCATCCTATTTATTGTGATATTAATAATTTAGATCAGAATCAAATGATTATGTGTTTAGGTAGTCAAAGTAATACATTGGGATCATTGAAACAATTACAGAGGATTTATAAGAAATACCGATATTTATTTAGGTAGCCATTTATATTTTTGTGGTTTTTTATTATTATTTTTAATGTAATATATGTCTGTGATGTAATGTGTTGACTCATAATTATGCTCCGTTTTTGTTTTTTTTTCTTCTTAACAGTAGAAACATATATTATTATCAATATAATCATTATTAATTGATTCTATTATTTTTCTATTCTATTGCTATTAAATTATTATCGTTTACATGACTTATTTTATCGTAAGATTATCTATATAATAATTCGTTTTTCTACTGACACTGTGAAATTATTGAAAAGTTTGCCATACAATTATTGTAAATTTTAAATAAATTTTCTAATTTTTAAAACACTTTATTTGATTTATAAATTCAACTGAAAACTAATGGAATCAAATCAAATCTTCAAATTATATAATTAATTTTAAAAAGGGCTATAATAAGTCATCGTATCAGGACCGAATCTAACACTATGAAGACCTAATAATTTTGTCAGACATTCTCCGACTTAGAGCTATCAAATGAGCTTGAATTCAAAAAAATTTAACGTTTTGATATAATCAAGCGATCAAACTATCAATTAATTCATCAATGTATCAAATATATTTCCATTTTTATTACAATATGCAATTATTTTTGAGACCAGCTCTGTGCTTTAGAGTGCTTTAGTGGCGCCATCTTTTTTATTTATCGTGTACTACTGCCTAATTTTTTTTTAACGAGTCCTAGTCCTGAAGGATAATCCCATATAATTTGATAGAAAACATTCTGAGGTTTGGTTGATTTTAGTGATTCGACAATACAAATCCAAGAAATAAATGAATTTACATTTGCAGTGACATAACATAACCTCGAATTATATGTAGGTTATGTTGATTTCGGCAATGTCGTTTTTAAGTTCACGTAAGTAATTTTTATAATAATTATTACAATAACAAATAATGTGTATTTTTTGAAAGGTTTATCACAATTTTATTACCCTCATGTAAATCGTTTATTCAATGCTACAACAGCAATTCAAGTACGTAATTATGCAGCACGTAAAGGTACACGAGAACGTAAAGCTAAAAAGAAAGTTAAAACTGAACAAGTCAAAGTCGGGTTTATACCGCACAATTTACGTGATCGTGAAAAAATGTTAGCATTACGTCCAAAACGTAAATATGACGATCAATGGAAAGCTGATCCTATCGATAATGTTTATTGTATGAAATATTACAAATGGATTGTTTATCCTTTCCAACAAGCTGTACAATGCCATCGTGAAACCCATCATCCAACAATGTATAATCAACCCGAAGCTAATCTACATGTACAAATTGAATTGAATATGCAAGGCGAGAAAAAGGTTTAGTTAATTTCTTTAGTACCTTAATGTTTGAAAAACAATTTCAATTTTATAAATTTAGACACGTTTCGTTGATGATTTCTCTCGTATCGTTGCTATACCACATAAATTCGATCATGGTGAAGAACGTTCAATTATAGCGTTTGGTAAAACTGAATCTATAATTGAAGAAGCTAGACTAGCTGGTGCTACATTAAGTGGTGGTCTGGATTTAATCAAACAAATACAAAATGGTACAATATCATTACAAGATTTTCAATATATCATTGCACATCCGGATATATTACCGGATTTGGTACAATTGAGAGGTTTAATGAAACGGAAATTCCCAAATCCACGAAATGGTACATTAGATATTAATATTGGTGATGTTGTTCAACGATTCCTACATGGAATTAATTATCAAGCGAAAAAAGATGAATATGAGAAAGATTTTGGTTTAATTGAAACAATTATAGGAAATGTATTGATTTTTTTTTTCTTGTTCATTTTAATTTGTTGCAATTTTACTTAAGCAGATATTTTTAGTTAACAATGGAGGATAAACAATTGGAAGAGAACTATGCAGCTTTAATTCGTGATGTTTATAGTATGAAGCCGAAACGTGAAGGTATTTTTATTAGACGAAGTTTACTTCTAAGTCCACCATCTAAAGAAAAATTGAAAATCGATCATAATCTTTATGTCAATCAACAATTAGATAAAACAAATGAAGATGAAGATGATATTGGTGAGAGAGTTGCTTTATAATTTTGTAGGTTTTTAATAAAAGTCATCGATTGAATAATGGAACATCCATCTTTTGCTCCATTTTACCAAAATTCCCAACAATTTTTTTCTGTTGTGTAAAACAAATGCAAATTGAAATATAAACATCTGTAGCATCTAGAATGACTGACTTGTATAGTTCGGACCTTGCGCCTTCAAGTTTTCATTGATTACGAGCTCTCAAATGCCTCTTACTGGGCAAAAAGTTTACGAAATCCTGTAATCTCGTTAGTTTTGTTAGAAGAGTATTGAAACTTTGCCGACTAGGCAAATTTTGAGTCAAATGTTTTATCCAATTGTTTTTTGGAGAAAAAGCTGAATCAAGCAAGCAATGGATAGTTGATATTAATTTATAATTTACATTGTATCATCTAATATCACAAATTATGATTTATTATCATCTTCAAATGCTGGATTATTCAAACCAACTTTACGATGTGTTATGTCATTAAGTATCGGACTACCAATCGATAATTGTTTTGTCGGTATTGTTGTTTTAATTACATCTTCAACAAGTGTATTACCATCGTTATTATTATTATTATTACAACCGTTTTCCAAATTTCTTTGTGAATTAAGTAAGTTTGCATCCTTTCTATGTTGTAAATACATCCAACTGTAAACAAATAACAATGATCAATTTTTTATAGATAGATGTGAGAGATTGTTGTGTCTAGATTACGTGAAAATAATCACAGCTGGTATTGTAAGTACACCACCAAGTAATAGAAAAGCACCTGGCATTAGATTGATTGTTGCTGCATATGTTGCATTGTACATTGGACCGTAAACAAGCGGCATCAGTGCTTCACAAGCTCCAAACAATGAATTCAATTTACCAAGTTCATCTGATGGTACTAATTTCGATGCAATTGATCTCATTGCAATAAAGGATGTCCCATTTAGGATTTCAACAATAGCACCTGGAATGTATGAATTGAATTTAAATTGGTTGTATTGTTGACAGGAAATTGATTATAAGGGAATTTCATTGATATATCTCACCTAAATAGAATATTAATGGTGTTGTTGCAAAACCATAAACAAAACTCGATAGAATTTTACTCATCGATGAATAAATTCCAATGATGGCATCGTCAATTTTTAAAATGTGACTAAACACACCAACCGATACGGAAGTACCTATGAAAATAAATAACAAAATCATGGTTATCTCTTAGCACAATCAATCCGGAACAAATACCTATCAAATTTGTTACCATGCTATAAGTTGAAAAAATACTATAATCGACTTCATCCCAATTGAATCGATAACGGGTGAACAGGTACATGACATTCATTTCACCTAAAATAAATGAAAATCATTTTGTGAATTCATCAAATCAGAGGGGAATGGTGGATTGTGATGGTCGACTTTTTGGGGCATGAAGTTGTGAGAGGATAAGTGGGCGCAATGTTAAATTTGCTCTGCAAATTGATTTGGAACATCTTCGTACAGTGCTGTTTTTTTTTTCCTTTCTCCTCGTAGTTAGCGGCGATCTTGTGAGCGTAAGTCCCCAGCTTGTTTCAGCCGCCATATTTTAACCTTACAAATGTCAAATTCAATTATGTATGAACTAAAGCTATGGTCCTACGTTCTCCAATGCACCACCGCCAACTGTGAGGAGAATTTGCGTTATTGTGATTGCTTACGAACCCAGCTAGCAACTAAACGAACTTACAGGGCTGAAATTTGAACTGTGATCGGATAACACCAAGCGCTAATAGCAAATTTTTGTAAAAATCAGTTTGGGAACTTTTTTAATCGCAAAATTCGCTATTTACTTGGAGACTTCAATACTCGATCAGGATAGTAACATGATATTGAAAATTATGAAATAAATGTATTCTTAAATTTCAGTAAGTCAATATTAATTACAATAAGTAATAATAATTAATTTTGAAAATTTGCAATTTTATTCCATCAAATAGGTCATGGTAAAGTGTATTTCTATTGTTGATAAGTACTTTTAAGTTTTCCAATGTAAATTCTTATTAAAAAAAAAAACAGACACAAAAAACCAACAATAGGTAATAGAAAAATTGAAATTGTGCAAAAGTCCAAGGATTTCAAGTGAGTAAAGATTCTAAATTTTTAGAAATTTAAAATTTTCGTGTTATTATTTATATCGCAAGAGTGGAAATATAATTGAAATTCGAATGAATATCCATGTCAAAGGAAAACTAGAAGGTAAAATTATTGAATTTGTTAAACCGCAATGATTTTTAAATTTTTTCCAATATTGTTATTTTATTTGTAATGTGGAATAATTTTATTGTATTTTTTCAAATCGATTTCACAATCCACCAAATACTAATCAATTGATTGAATTATTATCATTAGAACATGTTAGCTAGTTAGTTAGTTAGTTAGTTATAATTAATTGTTATTGTTGTTGATATTGTGGGGTTTCCCCTAACAATTGGATGATGCTATAAGTATGACTTACCATGCATTGGTCCAATGACGACCATAACGACCAGCATCAATAACAAGACTTTCATCTGTCGATTATTGTCGCCCTTTTTAAAAGCAACTCGAAACGTCTCATACAGATGTTGAACATTGAAAAAATCCCGAATAAATGCACATTTTCGATTTGGATCCAATTGTGGTGTATCGACATTTTTCGATTCTTCAATTTTCATCAGACCATAATAAATCGCTATCAAATACATAATAGCCGATATAGAAAAGACACCATAGAAACCGATTTTCTTATATAAAATGCCACTTAATGCCAAACCAATCGGTATACCCAACGAACAAAAAACATTAACAATACCAATACGTAATGTACGCGTTTCAATTGTTGTAACATCAGCTATATAACTGAATACGCCCATGAACATTGTGAACCAACCGCCGGTCATCGCCGGAAATAGACCTTCAATAAAACCGGCAACCTCCATTGGTAATTCGTTGAAAAAATATGTACAAAACAATAGACCGATTACTGTAAATAATTCACCAATAATTGGTAATAGCATACATGGTTTGCGTTGACACCAACGATCACTCCACGAACCAATAAACATGATAAGGAATGCCGGTAGACCACTTTGTAATATCGTCTTCCATATACCCATCGATGCAACCAATTGTTGAACGTTCTTCTCTTCAACGGTATAATTGAATGTTTTACGTTCACTTAATGCATCGCATATTTCATCTGAATATGCCAAATTGACACGACATGCTTTTTCTAAATTCAAATTTTGCGTTGCCAAACTAGCAAATACACTCGGTATTATGTAACATGCCAATAATGGTTCAACTGTTATATTATCGATGATGAATTGATAACGTTCCGACCATGATAAGTCGCTGAATTTATTCGGAGATTTCGATTTTATTATTGTTGAATCGGTCTTTTTCTTTTCATCAGTTGCTGTGGAAGTTTTTGCCATTTTCGATTGGACAAGCGCCTAGAAGCGGAAAATGTTTTATAATTTTAGGGCAAATTGAGCACCGGTCTTATTATTTTCGAGATTCGATAGCAATGAAGTTCAAGAAGTGTCTGACCGAATTTGCTGGGCAGTGCACGAGTCTTGAACTCAAAGTTAAGGAAGTCCGGAAGGTTTGGGACGGTAAGAGTGCCGGCACAACTCTACTGAATTTGCATGATTAATTTAGCATAATAATAATAATAATAATAAATTGGCGCAGTACTTTTCGTGTTTATAATCAACTTGTTGCTAATCGATTATTAGTCATTAATTGTTGATAAATTTTCTTTGATTTTAATATTTCGCTTATCTCGATCGAAATCGTTGTTCACACCTGCTAACAATCATTTTTGATGTAATGAAATTTTATTAAAAGAACTTTCGGGATTTTTTTTTTCATTCTAATAGAGACTGAAACGATGTGGAAATTTAGTCAGTAATTTGATTGTTTACCAATTGGAAAAATAATAATTTTATAACAACATACTGGAGATTGTGCGATAAATAAGTAAAAAAGTGAAAACCATTGCATGTTTATTTGGTACGCGTATAACTTTCACCTGAATTTCAATATTTAATAATAATGGTAGTGATAATATGGTAAAAATAATAATAATAATGAATAAAACAATAGGTTTTTTTTTTGTTTTCAAAAATATGGAATCATTCAATTATGTTTCATTGAAATAATTGCAAATATGTCGGTCCTTGAGGATTATTTTGTTAATTATACGATGATTATTACTTTAAATAATGACCATCATCCGGCTCTCTTATCAGCATCCAAGGCAAAAATTCTTTTCTTTTTTGTTCGTTTTGTTGTTATGATTTCAAAGAAATTTCAACATAATTATTTAATTTTTATTATTATTATTATTATTATTATTGTTGTTGGAAAAAAAGATGATTCAAATATTTACCTATTTATTATTAATTGATAACAACTTATAATAACTGCATACTTTAATTCGATGACACGATATCTTTATTATTATTATTATTATTATTATTACTATTTTCAGTGGATGTCTTGTATTCTTATCAATCAAACAACTTTTATTAAATTCAAATGAATTTCTAAATCCAGAAAGGTACTATGATTGGTTTTTGTGTCCCACTCGAAGACCAATTACGTCACTTATTCACTCCCCTACTCTACCATTATTGTTTTGTTTTGTTTTTAATTATTATCAAACAAATGAAAGGAATTGTTTTTGTGTGTACTTTAATAGAGAAAATTTAATTAGGTATATTGTATTTTTTATTTTCAACTCGTAAATGATTTTAATGACAAGGTGATTATTATGGATAAAAAAAATAAAATAAATAAATTGCTAGTCATTTTAATTATTATCACCCATTATTTACGATTATTTTTTTAATTAAATGAAAGTTGAAATTGGTGCTCGTTGAATTGGGCCGATACTAACGCCATTTGGATGACAGAAAGTCGTCTAGTGTAGTCGCAACTTTAGCTGAATAACTATATAGTTATTGAAATCTGGAAAATGTTATCTATTTATATAAATTATTTTGCATTCACTTTTACTTTCAAAAGAATTTCAGTAAAGTTCGTAAAAAATTCTAGTTAATAATATAGTAATTATTATTATCTATCAACATCACGAGTTTAATTTATTTTATTTCATTCATAATCGATTGCATTATTCTGTTGAGAAGACAAGATAATTAACATATAAATATACAGGATGTTTGAGGTTACTATACAGAATGTTGGTGCACCAAACTTATGTTTTTCTTCTAAATACAACCCATATACTATTATATTCGAACTTCAATAAGAAGCCTTATTCCGTCTTGTATTGTTCACAGTTGGACACATCCTGTATACTTACAGTAATCTGAAATGATACATTTTTGAAAATAGAGAATAATTTCGAATTGTGCAAAGTTTCGATATGTCAAGTAACAAGAGTTGGTAATTGTTCGTACACCTAGGACATCCTGTATATAATATATTTCAAAATTTATAAATCTTATAATAAATAATAGTGTTGTTGTTGTTGATGATGATAATGATATGAAATGATGAAATCACGTTGAAATTGTTTATTTATTATTATGATTAGAACCGGCTTCCTACATTCCATACGAACAATTAGTGTAATTTTTAATTGAGACAATACATACTGAAAATAGTTGAATAGTAGGTAAGTATATAGGTGAAGTTGACAATAAAGATCAAGATTGAGATTATTGCTCTTTACCTTTTGTGTGTTCTTTTTCTTATCATCAAGCAATTTTCAATTCTAATAATTCAATTGGTAATTATTTTTTTTCTTTGATAACAATTAATTATATCCGGACTTTATTAAAAAACCTCATACATTGAATTGTTTTGTTTTGTTTTTTCTAATAATTTTATACACTTTCCACAATCCGATTTTTTTTTTTTTTAATTCACGGTACGTACGTTTATTACGACTAATTGTGAATACATATAACGTTTATTATTGCAATTTATTAACATTGAATTATTCGTGTGCAAATTATCATTTTAATATAATTAGTTGGGAATGAAATAATTTATCTGAGTATAAAGAAGATTTAGTAAGAATTGGAGAGAATAGAGCATTTCTAGAGTTATAGTACGTTTCACGCAAGATGGTCCAGGCTTCTGTTGTAACTTTTTTATTGACTGCTTGATTTTTTCCTTGTTTGCAAAAAAATGGATCAAGTAAGTGAATGGCCTTCAATTCAAGAAATTAGAGAAACATATCTATTTATAGGTACTTATAATATACTCCAAAAATAAAAACAAAAAAAACTAATTATGTAAAAGTAGTTTTTCTGTTGTTGTTGTTGTTCGATGTCTAATCGTAGTTCCTGGTTTTTTCATTCGAACTTATCTTTTTGAAATAATCTCTAATTTGATTTTTGATTTGCATTACAACAAAATTATTTAGAAGACTCTTTATTGTTATTTTTATGGTTCAGCCAAGTGTATGGTGAGCTGGAGAATACATGCCGGACAACGGCAATAAGACCTTGTGGAGGACAAGATGCTTGAATCACTTAATTACTCATTGTCAGACATTTGGTTGAATTATTATAATAAGGAAATAATGATGAGTGTAAAAATGGTGGATGCGCGTTACACATTTATCCCCTGTATGATAATCATAATGTACGAGGGTAACGTAAAAATTCCAAGATGATACATAAAAGTAAGTGATGATAATGATTGAATAAAAACCATGACAGCTCAATAATAAACAAACAACCAATTCACAGTGCTGTCATTAATTAAAGTTAAATTAAAGGAGGAATAAAAATTTGCCAAAAAATGCCGAAACAAAAATTAACACCCGAACAAAAGAAGGAAAAGAAATTATTAAAGAAACAATTGAAATTGGAAAAAGAAAAACAACGACAACGTGATTATTTACAACGCGAAATCAAATATGGTAAATTAACATTGAAAAATTACGAAAATCTATGGAAGGAAATGCTAACGAAAATATCATTGCCACGATTACGTATCGAAATTGAATATAATTGGTTGAATTCGGAACGACTGATTGATGTTAAAGATTTCACCATTTCCATCTTAATGGATGAATTGGATTATGCACAAGAGCAATATATGCGCAATTTGAGTACGCACACGGAGAATCTGGATAATTTATGTAAATTGTATTATGAATATTTGGATTTATATCAGAAAGATTTCGAAAATGCTGTAAAAGACGACTTTGGGCTCTTGTGCAGTAGAGTCGCTATTCTATTACAATTTTTTATTTCAGTTGGCGCAACTCCAAAAAGAATTGGATGGATCCGCATTGAGAATTCGCAACGCACACGAAGAGAACGTACTAAATTTGAAAACAATGCTGTATTATCTGGAAAAGGATAGAGAGAATCAGAAGAAAGTCATGAAAATTGAGTATTATGGTCATATGGAAGCTGAACAAGCTAAAAATTCGATGAATTTACAAACGTTGAAATTGAATTTAGAAACACATTTCGATGATTTATTCAAACAAATGCGAAATTCTTTGGATAAATTCTATAAATCAATGAAGCAATTCCGTAAAGAATATGATGCAATGAAATCTGCCGATGATGAATGTAAAGATTTGATGGTGAGGCAATTGAATAAAATCCAAGAAAACTGCGAAATGATGCATAAACTAAAAAAGAAATACCTTCATATGCAACAGACTGATGGACAGAAAGTTATCAGTTTAACAGCAAAACGTGAAAATCTACTTCGAACTTTCCAACAATTGAAAGATAATTTACGGATTGATCTTGAACATGATAAAAATAAAATTATCTATTTGACACAATGCTGTAAGAATTTAGAAGATGATTTGGAAAAATTCAAACATAAAGGTGAAGCTTTATTGAGTTTCACCGTGATTTGTCGAAATTTAGAAACAAAAGAGGAATTATTAATGTTACCAGAGGATGTATTTGATGAAATTGTCGATGAAATGGATTTATTTTGGCAAAAATTGGGTCGAATCAATTGTGAAAATTTAGAAATTTCCAAAGAAATCGAATTCCTAAAACAAGAAAATGGTAAATTAATAGTCAAATCTTTAGAGCCACGTGTACCAGTCACCAAATTTATTAAAGAAAAACCGAAAATTGTTAATGTAATTGATTGTAATGCCGAAGTGAGAAAATATGAAACTTGGCTGAAATAAACTTACTTATTGTTAGATTTTTGAATTGAAATCAATCAAATAATCATATAATGGTTGGAAATATTCCAACATTACTGTAGCATCCATTTCGGATGAACCAGTCATTATTTTTAAGGTTTCTTTCCAATGTTGACTTGAACCCAATACTAAACCATCACGTAATTTCTTGCCAGCTAATTTCGAGTTGTAAAAATCACAATTGGATAATGGTTTATCCGGATTGTTCGGATCATATTCGTTAGCTTCAATACATAAACTTTTATAAAATTGGAACTGCAAAATTTCAGCAACAAAGTACCTAAATTCAGAGAAATTCTTTAATATCCAGGAGACTGTCCCATTAGTACGAGAAAGCTCCATATAATTCTGTTGCTGATCAAATTGCAAATTGGACTTACGCTATATATTGAGAATCACCAGCCACATGATATTTAGCACCCGGATCAAAATCACTATCATCAAATCTTTCAATTGGTGCTTTAATTTTCTGATATTTCTCACGATAATACCACCAATGTGAATTCCATTTATTGAATGGTATAGTACCATTGAAAATATCCCAACGCCATTTATCAATCAATAAGCCAAATGGTATGAATGCTAGTTTTTGTAATGCAACATCCATTAAACTATTAATAATTGATTCTTTTGTCACTTGATAATCCGCATTTGATAAAAGATTGATTTTATTCAAATGTTTTGGCGTCGATACAGATAATGCAATTGTATCGCCAATAGCTTCATGGAAACCGGGATTAGCACCGTTACGATAATTATATGGTTGCTGTTTATATTGTAAATAATATTGGATATGGCCCATTTCATGATGGATCACTATAAAATCATTGAAATTAACTTTTGTACACATTTTAATTCTGTAGTTGGTCGCATCACAAAAGTCCCAAGCACTGGCATGACATACGATTTGTCGGCTATCATCATCATCTTTTGGATGTTCAATAACAGCACCTTGATTCGTATCATAACTAATTTGGTTATTTAAAAGACCCATTGATTGATAGAATTCATTCGCTGTATCAAACATTTTCAAAATCGTATAATTTTGTTTCGATAATTCCTGATCAACATCAATTTTACTAGCATTCGGATAGGGACGTACAATTCCAGCTAAATTAAACCAATCTTGCGCCCACATATTACCAAAAATATGTGCTGGTAATAGACCATCAGCAATATCTAATTTATCACCATATTTTTGTTTCAATTTATAAGAAACATATTTATGTAATTGATTATAAAGTGGTTCGATTTGTTGCCATAATTTATCAATTGTTTCAATGAAATTTGGATCTTCATAGTCGTATCGCCACAAATCACCATAATCACTAAAACCTAACAAGACGAACTCATCAATCGGATCATAATATTGGAATTTTCTTTGTCACTTCAACAAAACCATTAAACTACAATAACAATTTTCTTACCATTAGCTCTAGCGGCTTCATTAGATAAATCAACGTAAATTTTATAAAGATCCTTCATTTTGACGCCAGTCATTTGTCTCCATTTCGACCAAATATATAATAATTCATCGTAATTTGTTGATTTGGCTAGAATGTTTTCTATAACCGGATCTAATTCTAATCCATCAATTTCTAAATTACAGTTTTGTTTCTCAAATGGACAAATCTTTGCTGTACTATAGATATTAGTCATTTTCGTAATTACATTTGTTAACTAGAATATTATTCTTGTATATAGTTCGTTTCACGGAGGATGGGTCACGTTGCTTTTTACATCGACAGAATTTGCAAAGCCCCTACTAGCCAATAATAGGAAAGTTGTCACAGTAGGGTAGCGCGTCACAAATTCTGGTGATGTAAGCAATGTGGACCATTTATAAACTGGTAGTAAAATGACGTCAAAAATATGTATAAAGATATAAATAAAGGTCACTTTATCACCAGTTTCTCTTTTGCAAGGAAAATATAATCACATTGGTCAATTTTTCTGGTTCTAGAATCGAAATGCCAAGTATTTTCAATGTTTTAATATTTCTTTTCAAATTTTCATCATCATAATCAGCAGGATTGAGGTCTTTGAAATATTTCGACCAAATATCTTTTTGAAATTGTGCAGATTCCCTTATCACGTCAAGCTGGAAGTATTATCCTTATTAATTAAGTATAATTAATAGTAGACTATATACCAATATTGTTTCTTTTGTTTTATTAGTAATGTCCGTTTCGAAATCCCAATTGGCTTTATTCGATTTTGTACAATATTCGGATGCGTTACGTTCATATTCAGTTTTAAGGAATTCGATAAGTTCATCTTGTGAAAATAATGATTCCGTTTTCCCATATAAAATTACTCCCAATATAAAAAAGACTATCTAAAACAAAATGGTTTAGATTAGAATTAATATTCCATTTCAATCAAATTGAAAAGATTGATCAACTGATAAGGTTGATTGTTGTTAACAATCAACCTTATCAGTTGTTGTTCAATCAACAAATTGTTGATTGAACAACACAATTAGCGTTTGGTGTTTTTTTTTTCAATTATACTTACAATTTTTTCCATATTTTTTCTTAGAACTTTCACTGATTATTATTTAATGAGTTTGCCTTATTGTTTCAATTCCAATAAATTTATTCTCACACTTGTATTTACAATTAGTAAACAACTCGATAATGTAAATGAGAATGGCAATAGAATTAATAAACAACAGTATTTTATTCAGACCCTGAAAAACTGTTGTTTTTTTTCCCATCATTTATAAATAAATAAATTATAGTTACCTGTATGCTGATTACGAGTATTTCCATTCAAATGAATGATGAAGTCTTATTCGATTTCTATAGAGTAATAATAATTTATAATTATCAATTGCATTTATATATAGTGCGCTAGAAATTTGAATAGCCAATCATTTTCAATCGTAATATGTTCGTTAACCAATCGTCTTCTTCCAAATAGCTAGTACCAAACGATTAACAATCCAACTTTATAGATTTTGTAATTATTTCCAAATAAATTCTAATTATTTAAACAATTAAGGAAAAATAAAAAACAAATTAACGATATCCAATTTATTGGGACGCCATTTAAAAACAAAATCAAATTAAGGAATTTTACTCTTATAATATTGGTCATATTGTCAACAAATTTGAATTAATGCGGCAATTTCCAGGTTTCAAACAATTGGATAAACGGCCCATGTTGCAATACCACAATGATTATTTTTATCTTTAGCAATACGGAAATACCCATCTTCACCCCAACCAGTACCATATGTATTTTTACACAACCAATATTTCTCACCGGTTTTCTTATCAACACCATAACCAACAATTAAGATGGCATGATTTAAATTATCAATTTGATTGCCACATTTTGTTTCATAATAAATACCAGATTTATAATTTTGGAATGTTGGATGACTAGCATCAATTGCTGCCGATATTGGACCAATATTGGCTACAGCTGCTTCTAATGCTTTTTCATTACCTTCCTGTATCCGTCCACAATCGGCTATTTTACTTTCAATTTTATTTGGATTGGAACGACATTTCTGCGATTTACTTTCATATGGATAGCTACTATCAATATTCAAGCCGTTACTCTGTTTTATATAATCTATGGAAATATCGGTATAACCACCATTACAACCGTCATTTTCAAATGGTGCTTCACTAGAACAATCTAGAATGTTTTGTGGACTTAAATCGTAGAGTTTGCCGGTCTTCTTGAATATCTGCGCCTCGTAAGCTCCAGCCTAATTTATAAAACAACATAAATGATTATATTAAGATTTAGAACGCAGTTCGAATGAGAACTTACAGCACTGAAGGCGTAACAAGAGGCGCATTGTCCTTGATGTTTAACAGGACCAACAGCACCCTTTTCACGCCAATCAATATGATCTGGAATAGTATTTGCGGATGGTTCCGTCAATATACCTTCTGGTTGTGTTTTCTTCAGACCACTCCGTGTTTTACCGAAACCATTGAATAATTTATTAAATTCCTCACTAGCTAAATCGATAAATTCATTGATGCCCAATTCGAATGTTTTCAAACCTTTTTTGAAGTCGTCATTGAATTTTTGGATTTTTTCGAAATTATTTTTAAAAATCCTTTTGCGCAATTGAG
>JAZBGX010000058.1:47947-59298 GCA_037414775.1 Zonitis immaculata
CTTCTCAAATGGTGCTGATACTTTTGCAACTGTATCAACTCCTGGTAGTTTGGTTAAACCACCAAACAATTGACCCTCGATAGTAACAATAAAGCCAAAAATTAATAGAAAATACATCTTTGCTTCAGTCCAAACCACAACTAAATATAAACTAAAATTAAATGTGTATTTCATTTGCTTAGAGAACAACAAATAAGTTGTCGACCTTCTTTTTTTTCTAAATTTTGATTTATTAAATTAGTAGGAATTCTAGCGAATATCTAAAGATTCAAATGTTGTAAAACAAGTTTCTAAATTCAATTCTAATTAACTCTATTGAGAATTACGTAAGAAAATATAATAACTGAAACATACTTAAGTTATAATAATAATAGTACATAATTTGAATGTAATTATGGAAAAAAAATTGTAATTGAAATAATTATCGCTCTTCTAATTGTTTATCTCTTGCCACAACAGCCTCATCGAATTTTACCATATAAGTTGTGCCTTTATGCCAATGGGCAGACACTTTTGCTGTCTAAAAAACAAAAGAACAAACAGTTTCTGAGCAATCCTTGTTTCATTATAAATTAAAGTATATTATGATATTTCCACATGAATATCCTTGAATTTTATCGTAATTAAATCATCATAATAATTTGAATACGTACAAAACCAGTTCCAGTCAAGATAGCTTCAACAATACCAGCAATGAAGACAGCACAATTCAAACTACTTTTATCTCTTGGTATTGATATGAACCGATTAACTAATGGTTCTTTTTCCATTAAATAATATGTATTTTCATCATCATTGGAATGTTCCAATTTATCAGCTTCACGTCCAAATAATGCTTTCCATAATGTCGATTTAACAAATAATAATATATTCAATAGTTTTATTTCACGTTTACCATTACGTTCACGTAGAAAATATAAATCGATCAATTTAACACCAACACGACGGCCCAGTTCATGTAATCTAACAACAAATGCAGATTCTAATTATAAAATCAAATTAAATAAACGATGAGTATTTCTATATAATATACCTGTTCTGTAATTCAGGTACTGTATGTGATTTATTTTGACAATATTGTACAACTTCTGAGAACAATAGAGCGAAACAACTTAAAGAAACTTCACCTTTACCACGACTTAACGGCTTATCTAAAATACTTGCTTTATTACGACCAGTTAAACTCATCTTTTATTATTGAAATCCAAAAGAAATACAAATACAAAATTGAGGTTATGTTCAATAAACAATTTAGATACTTTTTATCACATAGTTGGCATTCTTGTTACAGTACTAAATAAGTGATGGTTACTTTTTGTGGTTCTATTGCTAGTAAAAAAGTTACTATATAATTATTATTGGTTTTAAACAAGTTTCCTTGGGAATTGTAAAAAATTAATTGAAAATTCTTGCTTTGTTACGGCCAATTAGACTCTTTTTTAATTGAATTAATTAACGAAATACCTAAATGAAGCACTATTGTAAAATGAGGTTATGGTCTACATAGATACTTTTCAAAACACAGTTGGTATAACTGGTACAACTTTAATCAAATGACAGTTATTTTTTGTGGTTCTATTGCCAGTGAAAAAATTACTAGATAATTGTTGGTTTTTGAAAAATTAAACGTAATTTTACGGTAAATTTATTTTAAATTTTCTATAATTGATTTATGTTTTCAGGAAAATGTCTATGAATCGATTTATGCATCCTAGAAATATTTACAAGAATCCACCAAATTTCAAACAATTGGCACTGGAGTATCCCGAATTTTGTAAATTATGTAAAACCGATATATCTGGTAAAATTACAATTGATTTTAAAGATTTGGAAACACTCCGTTGTTTAACTTGTACATTATTGAAGAAAGATTTCAATATCGATTTGAAAATACCGTTAAATAAGTTGATACCAACAGTACCATTAAGACTGAATTATGTTCTATGGATTGAAGATTTATTAACATTAATCGATAATAGAGATGATGATAATATAAAAGGTATTGATATTGGCACAGGTGCTTCATGTATCTATCCTTTATTGATTGCAAGAAAAAACAATTGGTTTATGATTGGTTCGGAAATTGATGACGAAAGTCTACAATATGCTAGAGAGAATATTGAACGCAATTCATTCGAAGATCGAATTCAGCTGATCAAAATCGAAAATGATACAATATTGGAGGAGATTCTTGTGAACTATCCCGATTATAATTTTAATTTTTGTATGTGCAATCCACCATTTTTTGGTTCACAAGATGAATTACATCCATTTTTTAAAGCACGTACAAATAAACGTCCATATCCGAAAAATGCATTCTGTGCAACAACAAATGAAGTCATATCAACAGGTGGTGAACTTGATTATATAAAGAAATTAATAATCGAAAGTGACAAATTCAATAATCGTATCGATATATTTACAACAATGATTGGACATAAATCGAATCTATTGAAACTAAAACAATTATTACGTCAATATAATATTGTTAGTTTCAAACAAACTGAATTTTGTCAAGGTAATACGACACGTTGGGGCTTGGCATGGACATTCAAGAATATCGATTTGCGCAAAATACCGAATAGTCTATTGATGAATAAACGAGAAAAACCATTCATTTATCAAATACCAAAACATGAGGGATTCCAATATAAAATCGATGTTATTCATGAGAGATTATTGGAAATTTTCAAAAATCTACAAATATCTCATCAACATATCAAGCATATTCGAAATTATATTGAATTGATTATTGTCGCATATTCGAACACGTGGTCGCATCAAAGACGCAAACGTCGTGAAAATTTGGGTCTGAAAGTTGAAAAAAGTCCAGAGAAACAGGATGACGTTAATAAGACTTGTGATAAATTAGCTGAAATGTCTTGTGATATTAAACAACGTAAACGTACACTCAATGATGATGATGATGATGCTGATGATAATAATAATAATGGATATTATAATGTGAAAAAATTACGTACTAATATAGATGAATTTGATTCAAATAAGATTTATTTGAAAGCTAAAATTTCAATATTACACGATGAAAATTGTGATTGTATTGGTTTAGAATTGAATTTTCTAGAAGGACATGGCACGAAAGAAGCTTTACATCAAATCCTGCAATATATTAAGAATAATTTTTATAAAATCGAATGAATAATGAAGCTCAGTTTTGATTTTGATTGATTTTGGATCTAAAAAAAAAAGAAAGGTAAGAAATGATTGTTTGATTTATTTATCCATTTACTAGAAATTTGCCAAATTATTTTGAGGAAAATTTTCAATTCACTTTTGTTAGAATTAAATTGCAATTAAAACAAAATGGATTCGTAATTATTCGCAATATTTTCCTTTTGATCCTTGCAAAATTTCCAAATTTCTTGTAATAAAATCGAGAATTCTTAGTTGTAAATAGAAAATAAAATAACATATGTTCAGGTTGATATCCATCGATATCGGCCGGAATAAACTCAAGATAAATGAACAACGTTATTATGTGGGAGCTCTCATTGTTGGACCCAAAATATCCAATAACTGCCTTGAAGGCAGTTTTTTTTTTGCCGTTAGATAATTGATAATTTCAAATTAGATGGAGCAATTTCTGGTGAATATGGTGGGTGACAAGGAAATGTCCATCCAAACTCAGTCAATTGTTGTTGCGTCGTCTCTAGTGCAGTATGTGCTTTTGCATAATCTTTGCTTCCTTTTTCGAACACATACCAAATGCATTTTATCCAACAAGCGTCGCTGTTTGCTTATCTTTCTTGATAAGCAATTGAGATAAATAAATGAAAAATTATGGTGAAATTTTGGTGGATGCGCCGGGTGAGAGAACAAATAAAATTCAATATAATCGGAATATAAGCTATCTAGATTTAGCTAAATTATTTTTTAACAGTTGTTTATGAATCATGAATCATTATTACTTAGCCCTTTCTCAATTTTCTTCATTTATCCTCAATAATTCTTGTTGATAGATTCCATCATGACATTGGGGGAAAGTCTTTGTAATTTTATACTTTGAGCTTATATTTTCAATTTTCTTACAATTGTAACAATTTCCCTTATTTTCTGCTTAATGAAAATCACACATACAAGTGTAATTATTTTTATAAACAAAAAATTATTACAACTATAAATTAAATATCCCCCACCTATATTTTTTTTTAGAATAAAAAGTGCGTGAACTTTTTATTAAATTTTTATTATCAAATACAACGTTATACGTTAGGTTAGACTGGCGTTTGTTTTTTTTTTTTTTTTAAACAAAACAAATCAGATAAATAATAATAATGATAAAACAATTGTTCAACTTTTATTATACAATAATTATTATCATATTATTATTATTATTATTAATAACAAACTGTTATTGTATTAATAATATAACAAATATAATGGAAATTAATGGGAAATCAATAATAGCAAATAGAACAGGTGAGATTTTTCTATTAAAAATAAATAAATTAATTGATTAAAATTGAAATATTTAGATCAATTTGGTAATCAACAAGAGGTGACAATGAATAAATTATATGATTTGGAAATTGTTGCTGATGCTTTTAATCGAATAAATCATAGTCGATGTTCGAACGATAGCAACTTGATTTTGGAATCAATTCGAAAAAAAGAGAAATGGGCCTTAAAAAGTGAGTATTATTCTATTTTATTTTATTTATAATTGAAAGAAATATTTTGAAATGTTTATAAATATCGGAATGTTGCGTAAACGATTGCTTAATATGTTTAAAAAAAAATATATAAAAATAATAATAATAATAATAAATATTGAAAGAGTCTTTGAATTTTTTTCAATAGAAAATTAATTAATTTACAATTGATTCTTTTGATTGTCGAAATGGCATTTTATCGGTTAAACGGAAGGTTATTTGTATAATTTGTCGAAAAATATTCCATCAAAGTTTTACTTATACCATCAAGGTTCTTGATGTCGAGGCTGAATCTTTCAATATTGTTATCACTTTTCAATTATTTATTTTTTTTGTACAAAAAATTATGTGTTGTTTAAATTAAATTTTCGTAGATCTACAATTAAATTAATTAAATTTCAAATAATTTCCGATTAAAAATTAAAAACGATGAATTAGCGAATGTTATTATTATTATTATTTATAACAATTCAAAAAATAGTGCGTATTTTTTCAGTAGTTCTTCTTTACAATTATTGACGGGTTATCCTCGAAGAGTTGTGCAATTAAAAAAAAATCATGGACAGCCACTTTTTTTCTGTAAAATAATAAATGATACAGTGGTTCTAGTTTGTTGTGCTGTTATTTAACGTTAGGACGGTACTAGCAATATTAAAAATAACAACAAAGGGAGCTTACGGCAAGAGATTTTAGCCTTCAAAATGATACCTCAATCATTGATTGAAAATAAACTGAATATCAATTTTTTTGATTTGCTGGAAAGCTATAGAAAGACCTCCTCATTAATGCCAATGTCAAAGTTCAAATACTCGCAACTGCGTTTTTTATTTCCTCTACTAGAGCATAAAAGTTACAGACGAAGATAGGCACTGCTACTTTTTTATTATTCAGTATACTTTGTAGATATGTATATATATGGTAATTTTCCACAATTATTCGACATTGATATCGTTGGTGGTCTATTCGTCTATTCTATTTGATGGAAAACTCATTTCCCATATTAATATTTTCTCATTTATTACTTTTGCATTGACTTGTTGTTTATTTGTTGCTTGGTTCAAGGTAAAACAAAACCAATATTGTATATGTAGTAGTTGTTTATTTTGAAAGTTTTTTTTTTATTTTAATTTTTTCCGATTTGTCTAATTTTCATTGCGTCTAAATTTGGAATTATAATAGAAATTTAGGTTCAATTCAATGGAGGAAATTCAATTGGTTGAATTCAAAATTGTTCATATAATCTTGTTGTTGTTGTTTTTTTTTTGTATACGGTGAAATCGATAGTCTTTTTTTGGAAACTAAACTATAATGGACTAGTTACATTCGAATTTTGTGTGAAATTTTCACCATAACATTGTGAAACTGTCTTCGAAAATAACGATAATAGATCATAAAAACATATGTAGATTTGTAGATCAAGATGAAGATCAAGAATAGAATAATTTTACACTTTATCAAATTATTGTTATTATCTCGATATTTCTGAAATTTCTCGGTTGATTTTTGAAAGTTTGTCAAGGTTTTAATTTTGTAATTGATACAAAAATCTATTTCAAAAATATGTATATACAGTGGTGTCATGTGAAAAATAAAGGTGCCGGAACGCAATCATTATTGACATTGACTTATTTAATTAAATATTGAGTAATATCGTATGTTTTTTAGTCTTCAGAGGATTCGAGTGAAAATTCAAATTGTGAACAAAAAGAAACTAACTTGATACTTATTGCTTATGGTCTGTATCGATTATTGCATTTGATGTTTCCGATAGCTAGTTTTGTTAGAAGTGATAAAAATACATTTTTTTTAAATGATATTCAAATTTTATTATAGGAACGCGTTCCGCCCTCAAAAAAAAGTACCGGAACGACGTTCCGGACCGTTCCGGCACTATGACACCGCTGTGTATATATATATATATATATATATATATATATATATAGTGTGTGTCCCAATAGGGATGTCTTAACTTTGACAGCAGATGGGGTCTTATTGGCTTTACGATATCTAGTAATTGTTTATTGTGTTCTGATGAGAAGACTGTCGTCATGTAATTAAAATTTTGAAAATAAGTTTACTCTGTGTGATGGCAAATTGGCTCGAACAGATCCGTGTGTGCCCAAACGAGCCGTAGTTCAAATTACAATAAATTGCAATCGTAAATTATTTATTTCTAGTATTTGATGCATCTGCGAAATATCCTGTTGGTATATTGAATGGTGCTTTCTATCAATTGGGCAATTTCGATGAATGTATCGACACAAAAATCGATTTAACAAACAATTTCCAAACACAGTATTGTTTAGCTGATATTGAATTAATTCAAAATAATAACAATAATAAGGTATAACAATAATTTATAGAAGATTGATGTTTTTATAGAATTTTATAATTATTATTTTATAGAATAAAAATCGACATAAATTCAATAGTACGATCCATTGGGCCATTTGTTTACCATCAACATGTACCATTAACGAAATTAAAAGTGTTGTCAAACAAATTTTTATAACAACAAGTGGACAAGAAAATATCAAAATTGGACTGGATAAAAACAAATGTTACTACATTGATAACAAATTATCTTTAACTAATTTAGAAATAATTTATGGGTATGTAATTTTATCAAGTATGAAATAATTAATAATAATTTCGTTTTAGATTTTTCATTGGATTATTTATAAGTTTTGTAATGTTCGCGACAATTTACCATTTATACAATTTGCAAAAAAACAAAACCGTATTGATTTGCAATATGGAATCAATAACAACAACATTACAACGAACAACAACAACAACAACAACAATAAAAGAAATCATTTTATGTTTCTCAATTATTCAAAATTTAAAAAAATTATTAAACTGGAAAAAGAATGATTTGAATTTGGAATGTATTTGTGGTATCAAATTTTTATCAATGGTTCTAATAATCGCCGGTCATACATATGCATTTATGTTAGCCGGACCTGTGATCAATACCGATTTCAATGAGAAAGTACGTATTATTTTTCGAGATAGAGATCAATTATTATCGATAATGTTTGTTCTAGGAAGTATTATATCTACCAAATGGTATAATAATAAATAGTCCATTATTGGTTGATTCGTTTTTTTTAGTTAGCGGTTTCTTAATGTGCTATTTATTATTATTGGAACTCGATAAACGTAATGGTCATGTGAATTTTTTTATTTTATATATAGCCAGATATATACGTTTAACACCATCTTATTTAGTTGTAATCGGTTTATATTGTTCATATTTATATCGGTTGGGTGATGGACCATTATGGGCTCAACGTATTGGTAATGAACGTGATAGATGTTTACAATCATGGTGGACGAATCTATTGTATATCAACAATTATTTCAATACTGACAATATTGTATGTTCTTTATTGATTAGCTGTTTTCGTGGATCAAATTCCAAACAGGTTTATTCCAACTCTAAGCTGCTTCAATATGAGAATTATGATAGTAAGGAGATAGTACTGAAACTGTTACTGCACCTGCTCATTAGTGGTAGTAGTAGTAGTACGGCACTCTCTTTCCAGATTTGATCTTCGAAAACAACTATAAAATAATATTTTTTAAATTTATTATTTTTTCAGTGTATGTTCCAATCATGGTATTTGGCAGCTGATTTCCATCTATTTTTGATAGCCCCAATTATAATTTATCCATTATGGCGTAAATATTTTTATGCTAAATTATTATTGAGTGTATCAACGATTATATCAATTATTATACCGTTTGTTGTGACTTATATTGGAAAATATGATCCAACTTTAATGGCATATGCACCGTAATTCATTATTGTATATACAGAGTGACATAGGTTTACGATGAAGCTTTATAACTCTGTTACTGTCCTTTGATCATTACACGATAGTTATGTTGTTGTTTTTTTTCCAGTGCGAACTCCCAGTTATTATTAGAGTTACGGAGCTTGCCCGTACCTATGACAGCCTGTATTTTTTTTCTTCTATGAACTAATCGAATTAAATTAATTCAATTGAAATTTCAGTGAAATCCAAGATATAACAAAAAATGATTTCTATTCAAATAGTTATATTAAAACACATATGAGAGCCGGTTCATATTTTATTGGTTTAACGTTCGGTTATCTACTTTATCGAAATCAATTGAACGGGTAAATAATTTGATGTATGCAATTTTTATGTTTCTTTCGAAATTCAAGTGAATGTTGTTTCTATTTTGAATTTTTGAAATGATTCAAATAGCTCCGAGCTATTTCTATGAATTATAACATTCCCGTCTTTCACCAAAACCATTCCTTTGTTAGAAATTCAAAAGATTTTTTCTTCTTCTATTTTTTAGAATTAAATTACGAAAATTACACCTCTGGTTTGGTTGGTTTTTCACATCCGTAACAAGCATTTTATCATTATATTCGATAATTATATTTTATTTAATCGAACATGAATATGATGCTTTTGAATCGGCAATTTATGCTGCTCTACATCGTGTTGGTTGGTGTTTAGGTTTATTATGGATATTATTTTTATGTATAACAAATAATTCAATCTTAATTAATCGCTTCTTATCATGGCAACCATTTATTGTTATCAGTCGTTTAACTTATACAGCCTATTTGATTAATGGTTTCATTGAAATTTATAGTTTAGGTATTTTACGAACTGGATTATATATGAATAAATGGGAAGCGGTATGTAGACAATTTTGATAATATTTCTACCTTGTTACTGCCAAAAAAAAAAAAAGAAAAGGTGGGAATCCTAACGGACTTGAATAAGTAAGAGGTATTCTCAACTTGACCTTGCTGCACTCGAGCTTCTACCAACATACTCGGTTTTGTTGAGAATGCGCCACAATCTCAAATTATTGACGTCATTTTAAGTCTGACAGAATCCCTATTTTTGCACACATGTAGCGAAAATAACTTTTTTTTTTTGAATAATTACCATTATGCTTTCTTGTATGATTTTCAGATAAATCGAGTAGCATCCCATTGCATATTGACATTCTTTTTTGCATTGATTTTATCGTTATTGTTTGAATCGCCAATACTTGGAGTTGAAAAAATCTTACTACGTAGAGGTATAAATTTTGAAATAACTTTAGAAAAATACTAAATCTTGTGTTCTTTTCTAGCGAAAAAGAATAATGACACTAACTCGGGACAATCCGGAAACAACTCAATTTGATATTATTATTCTATATAGGGCCTTGCAAATTGGACGGTTGTAACTACAGAAACCTATCCGGATGTCATGTGACCGATTGTCGAAGAACTTTGTATGGTGCAGATCGCTTTACGATATCTTTAATGGTAAAGCATTCTCGTTATGCGGTTTGCACCTGTCCAATTTGCACTACCCTATAAAAAGAGTGAAAGAAATGGGTAGGAATTAATGATTCTTATAATTGAATTTCAAATTATATTATAGTTCGAACCATCAATAATAGCACAATCAATTAATTGGTGCTTAATTTGTTTCTATAGCATTTAAACTGATCACTTAAATTATAAAATGCACTTTTGTTACACAATTCTCAACTAAAAACAATCGACAACAAAAATAATACTTAAGAATAATTTAACAAACAAGAATTGTCTAATAAAATTCAAGTAATCGGATAAATATCAGTGAATTTTGGTATTAAACCTGTCAAAAGTGCTAATTTGGCTGTATCAATTGGTAAACGAGCTCTAGGCGGTTCTGCAACATTATCCGAATCGGGCATCATCTACAATTGAATAAAATTGATTTTTTTTTCAAGTTTAATAAATTTTAGCTAATTCCTACTTTATCCGCTACATGTTTATAAATTTGACCATCTGCATTTACGTAAAATATTGAAAACCCATCGTACCATCTAGAAAAATATAAAATAGTTAATTTTGATTTTGATTGAAACAAAAAAAAAAAAAATTGTATTACGCTTCAGTTTTGTCAAACATCTGTTGGTATTGCCATAATTTATATTTCCAAAATGTCAACATAACTTTCAATGCTGATATACCACGGATACGCCATCGTACTTTAACTGTTGAATCTTCTGGATTTTTTGTTATTTTTAATACTTCAAATTTAACATAAGCAAATTTTATATGGCCTATTGTACGTAATAAAGCAACTTGTTTAACATAATTATATAATCCGCTGAAATAGAAAT
Organism: Zonitis immaculata; assembly: GCA_037414775.1. Lineage (NCBI taxonomy): Eukaryota > Metazoa > Arthropoda > Insecta > Coleoptera > Meloidae > Zonitis > Zonitis immaculata. The sequence continues at coordinate 58,780 of JAZBGX010000058.1, forward strand.
AATTCTAAATCAACTAGTATTTAGAAAAAAAGATGGTAATAATAATAATAATAATAATAAATACACAGTTACAAATCCTCGTATGTTGTCTTCAAAAACCAAATCCGGATGGTATATACTATAATCCATTGTTTTTACAAATAGTTTTGGTAGATTTTCACTTAGAATTTCATAAACATGATGTAATTTCTCAGGTGGTGGTTGATTAGTTTGTTCATTTTTATCACTATATAATAATTCAAATTTATAAATGTTTGATAAATATGGATCCGTCCTAAAACAATACAAGAACAATCAATGGTGTGTGTGTGTATATATAGAAAATTCTTCATATAGGTACTTGAATTGTGAATTTTCGATAATTCTCCGACAACATTCCATATCATAAATATTAAATTTAGTAACAATATCACTAGATAGCTCACTATTATCAGTAATTCTTTTCAATTTATTAGTAGAATCTGTTAGATTTTCATCATTTTCCAATGGTACCCATACATTTTGTGTCGAACTCTACAA
>JAZBGX010000059.1:0-62568 GCA_037414775.1 Zonitis immaculata
ATTATCAATAATAATGTTATCGTTTTTGAAAAGAAAAGCACAATTCCGTAAAGTATGCGGTTTTAGATGAATATTCAACCGCATTGTTTTAAGTATTTTTGAGACAATTGGACTAGAAAAGGCATAAAAGACTTGGACTGGTATTTAATAAGTCTACGTATAAAATGTACAGACAAAAAAATCACCGTTAATTTCTCGGTATCTTCAGGAATAATAATAATAATAATAATAATAAGGAATGAAATTTATGTAAACACTAATTTCTCTAGCTAGTACTTGCCCGAAATTGTCCTCGTTTCGGTTTTAGTAATTAACAACAACAACGACAAATAGTTAAATAAAAGAAATACCAAACTATAAATTTAGCAATACTAGCAAAATTTCAGACAAATTGTTGCAAAAATTAAGAAGGATTTTGTCTATATATAATTTCAAGCTTCCGTAATTTGCTAACAATTTAATGGCGTGTTGAGCTCTAGCTGTTCGATATAGTTATATATTAATTGAAGCTTGAAAAAGCGGCGCCAGATTTTTCGTAAAAAGTACCATCATTAATAACAATAGCAAGAGGTAGTAAAATGTGTTTTTGCTTTTCTTCTTAACTGATCATTTGTGGTAAAACAAGTACGGTACCATTGGCTAGGAAGTGGGTTAGTTTCTTGGTTAGCTGTTGGGTAAACTGCTTGCAACGCGCACATAGTGTATGAAGCTTCTTTCCGGGAAAGAACACGGCAAATATTGCAAATTAAAGTTTATTATATCTATAATAATATAATAATAGGTGTATAAATTATTAATTTAAACAAATATATATATATATATATATATAATAATAAGAATTGGAGTTGCGGATATATTATAATTTTTTTCTTGAAAAAAATTTTAGCCTGCAGTTCCGCAAAAATGCAATTCTCGTTTATAATTATAATTTTATGTGTTATTATTGTTAATGTTGATTCACAATTGTGGAAATATCCTCGACAATTTTTAACAAATTGGTTGAGACAAGGCAAAATTGAACGCGATCTGATAAACTCGACAACAACAACAACAACAAGAACAACAACAACATATCAACCAACAACATCAACACTAATAACAACAGCACGTTCAACAACAACAAATAATCAATATCAAGATAAATTAACATCGAAATTAACTGAAACATCGACAATATTAGTGACAAAATTGCAAGATTTAACAAGTCTTTATACAGAAACTAGCACCGTTTTACCTGAAACAACAACACATGAGATAATAGCTACAACAGAGGAATCTCGTGATAGTCATAAACCACACGAATTCTATTTTAATAAACGTGAAAAACCATTAATGAAAATTACAACTAACATCAGTCAGGTGAGGTTGATTTAACAAAAATTATTGCCAATTAAATTTCTTTTATCTTAATTACACATTATCGTCAATTTTTTGCTTTGTAACTATAACGATAATAATTATGTGGTGTTTATTGGAAATTTTCAATTATTCGGTTCGTTTTTTGATTTGTTTTTTTTATTGGGAAAAGGATTTTTAGAGTCGATGATGCAGCTCAATGACCCAAGTTAGATCAAGCACGACGAAGAGTCTTAGGGTATGCCGTTGCTATTTAACGAACTTTGATATGCATCGTTCTATCCTATGCAAATTCTAATTATATACTACAATTAACAGATCCGCAAAATCTGTAGGATCTTTGTCCATTTCGAGCGATCATCGTATATACATAAAATTCGAATGATTTTATTATTGTTATCAACAAATCGAAAATGACAGATGATATGATGATAAGACATAATAGAACTGTAATTATTTTCCAAAAATGTTGGTCCATAGAGAAATGAGGATAAACACCTTTAATCTTGGAAAGAATCAGATAAACCTCTATTAATGAGTAATTAATAAGCAGATGGCTAATTTACTCAATCCATTAATATTATAATATTTAACAGGAAATGACAGATATGTTAAAATCATTTCAATATACTTTAGCTAAGAATTTTTTGATCAAATTTCCTCTATATATGTACAACACATACACATATGTAGGATACACGGAATTAGCTTTAAAAAAATTCTACTGTAATTTACAACGGCCATAAACATAATTAAGGAAAGAGGAATTTCATCAAAACAAAAAGAAACTTTAAACTTATTCAGGAATTTCCTGGAAAATAACGATTATTAAATTTTTTTTTTTTCAAAAGCAAAGAAAATAAAGAATAATTAATTTGCAAAATTTACGGTAACAGTCATTAAGATTGATTCAGATTTAAAAATAATATAGGGAAATTGTATTGTTGAAGATTATTAAATAAATCTCTCGAAATTATTTAATTATAAAATTTCACAATTACATTGCAATTAACTGTAATCTATTGAAAGAAAGTGCGATTCAATCGCAATTATTGTTTTTTCTAGTTATTTGTTAGAATCTTGATATAGACATCAATTATTGTAAAGTGGACAAGAAGTGAATTATAAGAGATTCTTTCAATATTGTTTTTTTCCATTATTTGCAACTATATATGTATATAGATATACAGGGTCTTTCATGCAACTGGTTCGCTAGAAGCTTATAAAGTTCTCATCTATAGAATTTCTTGATATCTTGCAGTTGGGAATTTTGGACAGCGATCTTTTTATCTAAAATATTTTTGGCTCTCTATCATTTCCGGTTGTACCGGAAATACATTACCCTATATTTTATTCTATTTTTAGATTCTACGTAAAAATGTAGTACTTTTTTATATGACATTATCTATGTCTTATACCAACCATTCTTGAGATATTTTTATTTTTTTTGGAAAATATTGACATTGTAGTAGATCTTTGATAAATTTGTCATTACCACTAAAGGGAAGTTATGGTTTAGCATTTTGGCATGTGTAAAGTCAAATGATTGGGCTTTCGGAAATATTATTTGTTGTTGCCTGATTATCTACAGGGTGTCCAAAAAACGAAGTCGAATTGGCATAACTTCAAATAGCAAAAACTTCATTTTTTTCAAATGGAACATCCTGTATATTTTTTCGGTTTTTGATAGGGCTTTTATAGCTCTACAACTTTTATCAATACAATATGTTGTGAAATATGGAGAGTTTTTGAGGAATATCAATAATTCTCAAAACTACTCCAACTTTTTGAGGTATTATCCTCATAAACAGAACATAAGCTGCGAAATTTCGAGAACCAGTCAGTTAAGATGAATTTCACCAAGAACTTTGCACGTTCTATTGATATTTCCATATTTCTCGCAAATATCAAATAAATATTCTAAATATCGTGACTTGAGCATTTTATTCGATGTCTCAGTCAAGAATACAATAAAACCAGTTACGAATGGCCACTGTAGAAGTTTTAGTCACAGCCTACTCATGCCTGAGATTTCGCCGCTTATGTTATGCTTATGAGGCTAATTCCTCAGAAAATTGGAGTATTTTCAAGAATTATCGATTTTTCTCAGAAACTTTCCATATTTCGCAACATATTGTATCGATAAAAGTTGTAGAGCTATAAAAGCTCTATCAAAAACTGAAAAAATATACAGGCTGTTCCATTTGAAAAAATGAAGTTTTTGCTATTTGAAGTTATGCCACTTTGATTTCGTTTTTTAGACAGCCCTGTAGATACTCAGGCAATAACGAATAATTTTCCCGAAAGCCCAATCATTTGTTTTTACACATGCCAAAATGCAAAACCACAACTTCTCTTTAGTGGTAATGACAAATTTTTCAAAGATCCACTACAATGTCAATATTTTTCAAAAAAATCAAAATATAAGAATGGTTAATGTAAAATCACTTACTGCAAGGTTTCAAAAAATTTCATTGCTGGGAAGTCTATAAACTTCTAACGAACCAGTTGCGTGAAAGACCCTGTATATATGTATATAGTTAAGAAATTGAAATTGTTCCAAATTGGTGTATAAGTGGATTTTTTTTATTCGGAGCAATGACTTAAAAAAGAATTGCGATAAAAAATTCGGGTCTTCTTCTACTAAATTCCAAAAATTGAATTAAATTTATTGCACGTAAACGATTTGTCATGGGTCCACTTTGTTTTAATAATATAATCAATTGTTCCATTTATTTTATTGTCTATATGTAAACTAAAGTACAGTTTTATAGTACGCAAAGGTATGAATATGGTTATAGAATAAATTTCGATTAAACAAAAACAATATATCTCAATTAGATAGTTATTGAAGAAATTTTGTTACTTTGTAATTGATTTTTTTTGTTCGTTTGATAAGAAAATCGAATGAATAATAAATCTAAATTGGATTTCATGGGAGAATTTAACAAAAATTCATCCAACTGTAACATTATCAAACTCATCCTATAAGTGATTTAACTGTAAGATACAATCGTAAAAATATTTGATATTGTCGACGAAAGAGAAAAAAAATTTAGAAAAAATCGTTGGGATTTAATTGGAAATTTTTGGTTTAAACGATTATGTATCCATACAAAGGTATATTTATAATTGTCGTGCATGAAAATTGTAAAATTGACTCGATAATCACATAGATTTTTCTTATTATTATTATTATTATTCTACTTGTCATTATTATTATTTACTATATCGATATATACCTATAGTTAGATAGTTATAAACAATTTCTATTTGTTGAAGAAGAAATTGAAATATCGTGATGTCCTATATATATAAAATTTAAAACTTGATTATAATCTTTCAACGATTATTTATTTAAAGAACGGTACTGTTTATCAAACAATATTAGTTAATGTATAACGAAGCGATTATTACCAAAAATAGATTAACAACAATTGAGTCATTTATACTATCAATGAATCGAAACAACGTATTAACGAACAAATCGTATTAATATTATCGATAAATTGATTTTCTAATATCGAAAAATTATCGGAATTTCTTTAGTGTAATGTAATTTTTTTTCTATTTCCAAAATTCGATACCGTTAATATTCCTATATTAGTCCAACTTTTAGAGTTTAATAAAAATTAAATTTTTCTTTTTATTACCTCTATCTTCATCGAAAAAAAAAAAATTTATTAATAATGATGCGTACACACGAAGTGTGAATTTTCCCAGGACTACGATTCGAATTTTCTTAGCATGTTTTATTTTTTTTTTAATATTTTCTTTCCCGTAGTAAATCTAGGCCAAAACGCACATTAAGAGGCATTATTTATGAGAATAATTCATTGTTTTTGTTTATTTAAACCCATATAAATTATCGTATGGTATAAATATATATATTTTTTTTCGATTCATAAATGGAAATTTTCGACAAAAATCTACGTCCTAGTTTTCCTCTTTGTTTACAATTTTATATTATTGACATTTGACCTGTTGTATCTAATTTCAAGATGATTTGTTAACATTTTTCTTCTAATATAGAATAAATGAGATGCTTTCATATATGGTATTAGATTATTGTTTATATTACAACAATCATTTTATAGTTATAGGCTGAAATTAAAATTTAATGACACAACTAACGAACCATCTATTGTTAATTTCCTCTAAATATTGTAATTAATTTATGGAAAATATTTTTAAGAAACGGTTAAACAGCTGTTTAAGTAGGTGGTTAATAAAATCAATTATTTACAGATGTTGATGCAATTAAATTTTCAATAATACCAACATAAAAAACAACGGCGCTCTCGATAAACTATAAATTCAATTTATAATAATAATTATTGATCGAAAGTGCTTCTATTTCAATAACAAATATTTAAGTTTTATACCAAAAAAAAAAATCATTTTCAATAACGGTGAAAATAATTGTGGTATTAAATAACAGTTAATTCTCTATTCAAGGTGCAAAACTATTGCAGAATTGCAACAATTGATAAAGTTGTATCAATTTTTTGACGATTGATCCTTATATATACTTATGTATTTATATTAATTATATTGAAGATTGTTGTTACATGGATTGCGGTTTTTCTGGTAATTTAACAAGTTCCGTGAAAATTTTTTTGCTCGTTTAAAGAAAACAAAGCATTAAATTTTTATATGTAAAACATCTAGTTTATATAGTTCATTTTATACTTATATATATATATCAATTAAAACAAGGTTCTATATTATCATTTCCCACAAATAACTAGGTGATAATGTATTAAATAACTTACTTATAATATATAGATATAAATAATAAATATTTCTTAAATAACCAAAATAGAACATTATTATCAAATGTCCGCTATATGATCGTTAATTCAAATATCAATTTTCCATATTATAAATTATATTTCAATGTGAAATTCTTTATTTAATTAAAACAATAATTATATCGAAGTATTCTTCATTGTAATTACAACAATCTCTCAAGACACTTTCAATAAATTATAACTAATAATAGTAAAAAAAAAAACACATTTCCCGGTTTGTATTTTCATTATTTCTAATAATTGAAATCTAATTTTATAATTAATTTTTTTTTCCTTTTTGTTGAAAAAAAATTTAAGGATTGCCTTGAAATGTTGTTGTACAAAGCCGTTTCTTCATTGTTCTTTATTTTTATTTTTGTAAAAATTTTATTTCCATGTTGCCGCCAATGTAATACGTGTAAATATATTTATGGTGGTTCGTGACTGTACTGTCCTTGACATTAAGTATTTTATTATCCTGGCGCATGCGTTACTTTTAGCGTAGGTCAAGAACATCCTTATATTTATATAAAATGTACATCCGAATTATCTATATATACGAGGGCTGATCCAAATGTCATAATTAAAATGAAAAGGGTAGCGAGCTTAAGACTCACTATAGTTACGGGTAAAAAAAACTCATACAGGCTGATCCACCAGAGGCTTTCCTGATATTGTAACTCTATAGCCCTAGTGGGTGCAGAAAAAAAAACTGACTTGATGATCTCAAGTGTTATATTTAGAGAACATTTTGACTTTAAAACGATTTCTCAAACTTTAGATCTTCGAGTGCATTTTTTTTTTCTCCACTAAAACCAGAGTTCCTACAAGACCAGGAATGCCTCTGGTGGACCACCTTGTATAAATAGACCGACTTATTTTGGAGCTTTATATTTATTTAAATACGAGTAGTTAGAGAATTGACGTGAAAATGAAGTCGTCATCGAATACTTCTGCCTCGAAAAATGTTACCAAAGGCATAAACGCCGACTTAATGGAAATAGTATGGGACTGTATCCTTATCCATATTCCTGCGCGTATAGTGTACTCAGAATATTAACTGCCGTACAAAATAGGAAACGAATCGACATGGGAAGATCAAATATTTGCCAGATTTTGACTAGACGACCGTGACTTCATCAACATCGTTATGACGTCCGTTTTTTTAGATTCCAAGAAAATAATTATGGTGGATTATGACTTACAAAAGAGAGTTACTAGTACAGGTCCCTCACTACGCTAACCGAGTGAGCAGATTGCGGCAAGTCATCAAAGCAAAAAGGCGAGACAAACTACAAGTTTAAGTGCTGTTTCACCATGAGGCATGGCAACGCACTCCCTTACAAAACTGACATTGTGATGATTGCCATTCGAGAAGCGATACAGCTTCGAATTACTTGAACACCCATCCTATTATTCTTCCATCGCAGTCTATCTTCTTCTATCGCTAGAGGAGAAGAAATTTGAAGAAAATAGCGAAGGGATGGCTGCTGTAGAAACATTTTTGCAACGATCGAAATAGAGATTTTTTTCAAAAGGAATTCGAATTGATTTGTTAAGAGACTACGTTGAAAAATTTTATCTAACAAGAATTATGTTATCATTACTTTTGGATCACCTCTCGTATATATTATACATAATATAAACATAGTCAATGATGATTGCTATTATTTCCGGTGTATCTTGTTTAACAACATATCATTTTAATGATATATAAATATAGAACTACTACTATTATTATTATTATTTAAAGAATTTCAAGGATGCATCATTATCATTATTATCCTTTTCACTTTTATTTAATATAAACAAAAATTTCTATAACATTCATTTATTAATTATATAACTTATCAATATGATTCTATAATTCTAATACGCTATAATTGTAATTTTAACGCACTTACATTGTGGAACGAACTGTAAAATTATGCGCTTCAAAAATGTACTTATATTCTAATGGCAGGACACACTCTATATTTACATTGGATTCCGTTATGGCGCAAAATTCTTAATTAAACTGTTATCACCGATTATATATATATATATATATATAGGAATATTGATAAATTGTTATTATAGTTAACCTTGTCATTTAATAATTATAAGTTTGATTGATATTTACGAATAAAATTAACATAAATAAATAAATATTGAAAATAATTATAACACCATTAATTAACTATACACTTATAATAAAGCCGGTAGTGGATAGTTATGTTTTCTATTTAATAAATGGAAATTGTATTTCGAGAAGAATTTGTGTTTGTGGCTCATAAAGCGTAGGATGTGTAAATTTAACTCTTTACATTCGAACACATTTCGATTTATTAAGTAAATATATAAATATTTGAATTTTATTCTATTTAAGTATACATTGTTGTAGGTCATTAATTATAATCAATTATTTCAATTAAATAAAAGCAAACATCAAGATGTAATGATATAGCAAAATATTTTCATAAGAGAGGATATTGATGATAAGCGAAGCGTTTATTGATTAAACAATAGATAAATATTAAATATATATATATTTACAATAATACAAGATGACTCTCAATTATGTTGCATTTTATTTAAATTGAAATTATACTACTTATATAAAGTTGTAACAATGATATAAAAATGATTTAATTGAAATTAAAGAATCGAAAATAATTATGTTATAGTCTATTAACGAAACAGGTGATGGTGAATCTATAGATTATTTCGTTACTATGATAGAAAATATAAAATATTTGTTGGTTTTATATAATAAATAATTATTGAAATAAATGAAACGGATGTTGTTGAATGTATTATTTGTAAAGTAATTATGTTCCCTGAAGCATCGTTGATTATCTTTCCACCTACTTTCCAAGTATTTATTTCAATAGTGATAGAAAAAAATCAATTTAGCTCATTATTTCACTCCAGTTTACATCATAAATACAATTATTGTATTGTAACTGTACCGAATAACAATAGTTATAATAAAATTTTATTCTTTATATATAATTTTTTCTTTCTTTTCTGTTTGTTTGTTAATAGAATCTGCTACCATTACCAGCTGGAGCTAGTGCAGCCCTTGTTAAACCAACCAAATACCATTATTATCCTCATAATCAACATATTTACTTATTACCAGAATGTGCCATCCAACAAGTAAGAATTAATTAGTTGAGATTAAAAAAAAAATGAACAAGAGACATTAATTTAATTAATTAGGTATGTAATGCTGTTTATGTTCGTTTAAATTGGACACAACCGTTGTGTGCTTGCCCTTCAAGATATCGTGATCCTTGCTCAGCTTCATTAAATTCAGATGATCAACATACAACCGAATTGATGATAGATAGAAAATCAAAGGTATAAATTATTATTATTGTTGAAAAAAATTAATGTTCCGACCTAGACTCTCGAATGCATCGATTTGTTGAATTTTTTTGTAATTTTCTTATCAATTTCAGAGAGCTTTAACATTGGTGAAAACTTGCGAACCAACAGCCGATATGCGAATTTGTCGTTCACCACGTGATTGGTCCTTATTAGCTTTACAGAATATCCGTACCGGAAAATCGCATTATTTAGTTATCTGTAGATGTCCAGATTCTAGTATTTTAGGTAAATTATTAATTGATTATATTAATAAAAATTACTTAAAATCGACTTTATTGTAGAAGGACCAATGTCACATGACCAACCAACATATGCTAGTGTGCCTGGTATTCGTGTTTATGGTATGATGTGTGTTGATAGTAAACGTAAAGGTAGACCATTACGACAATCACGATCGGATAATACATTGGAATTTCCATGGGATAAAATTGAAGAATTCGCAAACAAACCAATATGGGATTGAAACATAATTCTATTGTGATTAATTTATTATTTTTTTTAAAGAGATCTGAATTTTTCCAATTATAAACAAACAAAAAATCAATTAAATAAGCCATAATTTTTATTAATATTAGCTAATTATTTAATCAGAAAATTTTAGTTTATTTATTTTTTTCTAATACATGGAGATTTAAGATAGATAATGAAAATTATACAGGACGGTCGATTTGGCTGTTATGTTTACTGGTAAATGCATTCATGCGTGCTATTTTAAATGCACTCTTGATGTTAACATAACAATCCAATCTGATTCTATCTAATATTGATCCATGTACAAATTAGCGTCAAGTAGTATTATTTTGCATAAACGAAATACAAAAATTCAAAGGTCTAAATCTAATAAATTTATGTTACATTTAAGGTAATAACGAAAATTTTTAAGGTGATGGGTTCAATTTATTTGTTTTTTTTTTTAATATTTATTTATATTTATTTGTAGCCATTTTATTTATTCATTTATTCGCCTATTACTTCCTACAACCAGATAATAAATTATAAGTTTATGATCAATTTTTGTAAACACGAAATAAGGTTTTGATTAGGTAAATTATTTCTATTTAATAAAATTGTATATAATTTTTTTTTTTTTAATAAAATTCTATTATCAAAGCAAATTATTAATTATATATTAACTCCCAAACAAAGTATCGGCTTTACAATCACGTACTGTATAATATACGACAATCAATTGGTTGAAATAATATAATAAAACGCCATTATATTTATCAAATGAAATTTATTAATAATTGAATTTGTCATAAATTTATTGAAAATTTAAAGAAATAATTGTAATTTGTTCTTTGGTTATGTTAAAGAAATTGATAAAAAAAATATATATATGTAGAGAAAAAAATTACTGTACAAATATAAGAACCCGTGTTACCATTTTGTTTCGTTTCTTCTCATTTTGTTTTGGCACATTGTACACATGTTCCTAGATTTGTTGAGTAATCAAAATTATATTTATTCTCAATAATTTGGTAAAACATATGGATAACATTAACGAAAATCCACAATATAAACGGTAACATTAACAGTAATTTGTGGAAATTCAATTTAAAATCAACAATAACGGTAGCGTTCATAATGCGGATGACATCTAAATATATAAAATTTAATAAAAATAATAATTATTAATATAAAACAGGTAAAAATAAACTCGTAATTATATTTGTAATGTATAGGTATTTTTTTTTTTTTTTTTGATAAAAATGTAAAAATCTCTCACACACGTACCATGGACGGATGGTCTCTAAAGAACACAATTGGTAGTTTTATTTATTAATCCTAAATATAATTTTTATTATGTAATTCTGGTAATATGGCATAAATCTTTTCTTTAGAAGAACGGTTTCTATACAGTGTGCCACCGATCGATTTGGTTTTATATTGAAGATAATCTGGCTAGATGTCGCTATATTATAATTTCTTGTCAAATTTTCCAATTTAGAGTAACACAGTACTTTAAAAAAAAAAAAACAGCTACCATATATTCATAAATGGTAACAATGAAAACCAGAAATTTTCTCAACATCTAGGTATTTAGTGCAATTTGTTCATCATGGCAAATTAATTGTTCATGTTTGTTTTAATTAATTGAAATTAATTAAACATCGGTCTGTGGCACGTTTTGTATAATTTGTGTTTTACCTTTATGTCGATTATTCAATACTGGCGTTCCTTTTCTTGGTACATCTGTACTACTATTGTCATTCATAAAACCTTGGATTTCTTTCAAAGAAACAGCACTTTCAGTTCGAAATGATGATGCACTATTTGTACGTGCTGGTACACTACTAATTGGTGTACGTATTTTTTCTGGAAATTCATAATTTGGACGGGTATTATCGATACCTTCATCGACATCAGTATCAGGTACCATAAAAATATCGTTGTAGTAACGATCCGATTGTCTGTATTAGGAAAATAATTATTAATCATCATCAAAAAGAAAGGCTCAATAACCCGGTTTGGATTTGTATTAGGGAAAGTTCCAAATTATCGGGACACTGAATTTCAATTAAATAATAATATACCTTTTGGCGTTCCGCCATAACATACAGCAAACGACTAAAAGAACAATTAATAATAAGCATGTAGCTGACATGCTCCAAAACGCTATCTGCAAGGAATCTCTAGGCTCCCACCAAAACTAAAATTAATATTCAATAATTAGTACAAGTATTACATGAAAATTCTTGTTGATTACCTCTGTTGTTGGCGGATATGTTGGTACAAGATGACCAACAACACTCGGTATATATTGGGACCAAAATGCCGATTCTGTTTGACGAAAATTCCACATAATCGACGAATTATACGTTGTATTTAGATTCAAATATTTCAGTTGTCCATGTTTAGCTGGTTGGAAATGTATACCTAATATTTGTGTATAAGTTGGATTACCATAACGTGCAAAATTTGTGTAAGCTTTCATAAAAAAGTGACTCATATTTCTATCATTATTTGTCCATTGATCGCGTACAAAACGATTTTGGAAAAATTCGATATCCATAAATGGTGCACCACAAAGTAAATAATGTTCAATATCATGTGGAACTTTACGCCATTCGTCCAATTTAAAAGATTCAATTGTTGTATTTAGAACGTACATATAAACTTCAACACCTTTCTCAACTAATAGTTTTACAATTTTATCATTTGGAGCTGTATAAAGAAAATCTGACAACATTTGAATATATTTTTCACGGATATGTGTCTTATTATGAGGATCCGGCCAATAAGTGTACATATATTTGATAGCTTCATATGTGCCATTCGGATTTAAAGTGTAATTATAACGTAAAACTAATTCCCATACTTTTTGATTGAAAAATTTCTCATCAATAATAAAATGAGGCTCCAAAGACTTATTTGATGCTAAAAATTGTTAAAATTAACTCAAAAAAAAATATATACCAAAATAATAGCTGAACTTACTAATAAAACTAGCAGCTTCTTGTAGAGTTACACTCGACATATATTTTAACCCACTGTTAAAACTTCGTTTTCTAATTAAACTTTCTGGTGTTTCATAAAGAAAATGCCAATCTTTTTCATACCAACCTTCATAATATGGCATAGAAACATTCATTTCAATTACTGGTGCCCATGGAAATAATCCAACTTCAGGTGAGAATTCTGAATTACCAATTTCATAAAAACTACGTCCTTGCTTTAGACAATTCATCAATTTCCATGATGATTCAATACTACAGCCGATCAATTTACCAAAAACACGACTTGTATTTTGAGCACGATACTTATCGACGATAAAAGTCCAGTCAGCTAGAGCTGAACCACTCTAAAATAATTGAGGTTAAAAAAAGAAAAAAATATGCGATAAAATGTATTGTAGTACTTGTGCTATAACTTTGGAAACCATATGTTTCGTTTGAGGTGCTACCATTAATAATCCAGCTGATGCAGCTCCAGCTCCAGGTCCAAATAATGTAATACCATATTTATCACCATTGAAATTTTCCGCATTTTCATAAATCCATCTTAAAGCCATTGCTTGATCTAAAATTCCATAATTACCAGGTGAATTAACATCACCCGTACTTATAAATCCTAAAGCGCCAAGTCGATAATTAATTGTTACAACAACAACATTATAAAATGTTGCCATAATATGACCGGGAAATGTATTTGAAGCTCCATATATAAAATCACCACCATGTATATAGACCATAACCGGAAACTTTTGTCCAGTATCTTCTTCCATTGTCTAGAATTATATTAGCGAGATCAATAATAATTTTTGGTTTTTGTTATTTTTACAAATTTACAGGAGGTTTATAGATGTTTAAGTAAAGACAGTCTTCATCCATATCACGTACACCTTCAGTTGCACCAACATATCGAGCCGGTTGCGGACACGCTGGACCAAAATCAACCGCTTGAAGCAATTGCCAGCCTTTATGCCAGCGTGGAGGCTAAAAAGTACAGATTTTTAATAAATCAATAATAATTATTTAATATTAGAATATTACTTTGAATCGTGCATCAAGGATTGGCGGTTCTGCATATGGTATACCTAAGAATACTTCAGTAATTCCTTGTTCACGTTCAATAAATTCAGATCCTGGACGATACAGAGAATCGGGATCGGGATTATCGAATAGATAAACTAGGAAACCTTGTACATCACCATGTGTTGTTTTAACGAAAATATCGCGTTTTTTATCTTTTGTTTGTTGACGATATTTGCCTTGTAAATCTTGCCGCCAACCACCTAAAATACCAGGCAATATCGGCTCCTCATTGCCTTGCTGGAAACATAAATTATTATAGATAAAAAATTTAGATATTTAGAAGAGTCAAGTCGATCAAAATTATTTTGATTAGGATTTAGTAATAATATGGTGATTCATGTTTTGTTAATTAATAAAATTGAGTAATGAATATTACGTTATCGTAGAAGTATCGTTCGTCCTGTCCCTGGATCCGAGGATCACCCGGCCGCCATCCTTGGTCATAATGTGTACTTGGTTGGCCGTAACGTCGATTTTTATAAAAATATGTACGATAAATTTTATCATTTGTTCTTTGTATATTATATGGATCATAAGGATTTTGTTGTTGTCCATAGTTATTTTGATAATTTATTGGACCATATTGTTGTCCATATTGTCCATAATTATATTGTCCATTCAATAAACAAAATTCACCGAATAATAATAATAATGATAATAAAAACAAAACAAAGAAATTATGGCGTTGTTGTATAAGCGCCATGTTCGTTTTCACGTTCACAATCGGTTTCACAGGTGAATGTTTACTATTAGGTACGACTACCTGTGTGACGTCACCGGTTAACTCCCTCAACACATCAAATTGTTTATTAAATAATTTGAAAAACAAAAAACAAAAATTATAATTAAAAATCAAATAACACTATAATTAAAATTATTAATTATTTCATATATATTAATATAATATTTAATTAACGTCATTATCTTTACTGTACGAATTGTTACTATCTAAATAAAATTTACCGTTTATTTTCCCCCCAAATAGACACTTTTGTGTGGGCGGACGTCTTATTCATTCAATTAATTCAAATAAGGCAAATATCCTCTTAATTATCTAAATTAATAATTAACTAAATATTCTTCTATAAAACGTTTATAGTATGAATAGCGATTTTCTTGGAAAATGATCTATGAAAATAATGAGTAATCGGAGACTAACTGCGATAATAATGATAATAATATTCAAGTCGCTGCATATTTAGTTGCCTAAACATAGAAAAAAAAACAAACCAGATAGACGATTAGGATTAGATATAGAAATTGTTCCAAATTGAATCAATAAAAGTGGTTTTCTAACTTTCGATTGAATTGAAGTAGACATACATTTCCACTATAGCAAACACAATCGTTTTCTAAATAATGGTGTTTGTACTAAATGAGACACTCGGTATAAAAATAAAATTTAAAATATATATACAGCCTGTCTCGCTACTCGCTATCTTAATTTAATAATTGAATTTTATCAATTTACCCACAAAAGTTGGTATTTTCTGGAGTATTTTGGAGATGAAAAATTCTAAAACGATGCGCCTATACTCAAACAAGCTACATTATTATTGAAAATTCAAATTAAGTCTCATATAAATGGTGATGATTTTCCATATTTCCCAAATAGCTACACGAATCATGTCAACACTTAAACAATCCTTGCATGTCATAGTTTAGATTGTAAAACGCTTTTTTTTATTCCCTCAATTGAAACACCCAGCAAATAGGAAAAAAAGGAAGAACTACGGTGGATCTCGCTATATATAGATAGTCTGTATATACCAAAATAAGAAATTTTCATAAATGCCAATATATTTTTTAGGTGTCACTACAGTTCTAAAGTCTAAATCCTCAATTTCGTATTCTATTTCTCGACTAAAACAGAAGCTTTACAGGGTGTTACTTAATGATATGTATAATTATTCTAATGGGTGACTCCTGAACCAATTTTAAGCCTTATGACAAAGATATTTTGAAAATATCAGGACATAACATAGGAGGTTTGAGAAAAAAATCTTCTTGGAGTAAAAAAATGTGTTTTTATATCATAATAGTTAATATCTTATCAAACGGTTATCGAAAATTTTGATAAAAACTCAGAAAAAAACCATAATCTTCAACATCCTGTATATCAAAAACAAAAATTTTTCGTCTCAAAATTTGTTCAGGAATCACTCATTGAAATAAGTACATGTCATTGAGTAACAACTTGTATATGTAGACCAAGCTACCGATGACGGAACACTCTGTATATACAGGTATAGTTTATATATTAGATAGTGAAATCTTATAATGATTTAAGTTACTTGTGCGATTATGGGGTGATAAATTTTTCCGAAGATCAAACAATAAATTCAAAAATATTCCGATAGTGGCGCATGTCTGTTTATCTGTTGATTTAATTGGTTGTGGTCGTTCAAGTGGGGAGACCACCATGTGGCTGATATAGTTTTGAAATGTTGATGTCGAAATAGTAGCGCGCTAGTTGGGGGTTGAATAAGTAGTGTTGAAATTGTTAATAATTTTGCTCGAATTGAAAACAATGTCAAGTGCAATAAATTGAATAAT
The DNA here is from genome assembly GCA_037414775.1 of Zonitis immaculata. NCBI lineage: Eukaryota > Metazoa > Arthropoda > Insecta > Coleoptera > Meloidae > Zonitis > Zonitis immaculata. Next base: position 16,619 of record JAZBGX010000059.1, read on the forward strand.
TTAATTAAGCATTCAGAAAATAAACGAAGAAATTATGGCTGATGAATTAACAAATTTACCAGATGATCAAACATTAGAACATCATTTAGTGTTATTATTTGAAAAATTAGAAACAATCAAAAAAGACGAATTACAAAATGATAATAATAATAAAAAATTATCTGTACAAATTGAGATACGTACATTAGAATTTTGGCGTTCGGTTATATCAGAATGTTTAGCATCATTTATTTATGTATTTGTTGTATGTGGTGCAGCAGCAGGTGCTAGTGCTGGCGCATCAATGCCTTCTGTACTTCTTGCAACTGCATTATCAGCTGGTTTTGTTGCTACATCATTGACACAATGTTTCGGCCATATATCAGGTAATTATAATTATTATATAATAATATTAAAATATAAAGTAATAAAAGAAAAAATTAGTACCATGTATTTTAATGGTGGATTAGTCTTTTTTATTTCTTCAAATTGAATTTGAATAGATGAAAAGCAAAATTATTCCTTATAGGGGCCCATATTAATCCGGCTGTTACGGTGGCAATGGGCTTGACAAAGAAGATATCCCTTCTAAGGACATCAATGTTTGTTATAGCACAATGTGGGGGTGCTATAGCTGGTGCAGCATTTCTTTATGGGTAACTATACATCTATAATATAATATTTATATAAAATAACTATAAGGTTGATATTCGTTTGAATCATTCTAAAGCAAAAAAATCGTATCAAATATCTTGGCAAGATTTTTTCGCTTTAAATTATTATTATTATTATTATTATTATTTAGAATGATCATTTATTCTTAATTAAACATTTCCGTTTTTATTATTTATATTTATTGTTGAATTCATAACAATACTATTATATCAATAGTGATATTGAGATACTGGAAGTTGGAACGAGTAAAGATTCATCGTCTTTTATAATGTTACCATCTGTCAAGATACTTTCGACTATCACCTGCCTTTTTCAGCTGTTGCCTCTTTAGAACATTCCAATAATCTTTTATTATTTTTATATATGCTTTTTGACCGCCACTCTAATTATCCAACTATAATTATATCAATTTGCAATCATAAGAACTTTCATATAATTATTATAAATTGCCCAAAGATTTTTTTTTTGAATTTTATTTTATTTTTGGTTATTTAGGCTTTAGCAGCTGTTGTAGGTCTACAAACATTCACCTACAAACTATTCGATCAGGTAAAAATCGTCTTTTGTTAATTCAAAAGGTTATGACGATAATAAATTGTAACATTCCAATTTTTATTTGTAAAGATCTCAAAAAATGACTAAAATTTCACAAATTTTCGGATCAAAATAGTTTTAGGTCTCCGGGAATTCATAGTCCAGTTTTTTTTTTTTGTTGAGTCTATATTTTTTTAGGCGATTATCTAAAACTTAATAAGGATGAAACTGCGTTTTTATTTGTTATTTTTATTTTGGTATAGGGTGAAATACGCTGATATCTCTAGAGATTGTTGTGAAATAAAATAAAAAAAAAAAACGGCACGAGTCATTGAGTAGTTGATCTATAGAGAAGAGAAAAAAAATAAATAAAAATTGTAACAACAATACTAACTCCCCTTGAGATTAAACGAAACAAGTACAGACTTATTTATAATATATCATTGGGGTTAACCCAAACAATAATCACGCCGTTGTATGCGAATTAAACTATATTGTCACACTTCAACTAACCAAATGTGATCATCGATCCTCCCTATCAATGATTTAATATAGACCGCATGTTACCCTTATCAACAAGAAGAAAGAAAGGAAAAAAAAAAGAAACAAAACACTAAAAAAACCCAACAAAATTATCAATTTCAAAATTCAACTATATACATTATTATTATAATCGTTGTATGAGGTTACAATTGGAGCATTGATAATACAGTCAATTAATGTCAACATTGACTGGGGTAAATACCCCCGAAAATCCATGGTTTAAATTGTAAATAATTCACACGAAGATTGCCAATTAAATCGCTTTTAAATTGTTCAGGTCGATTGATTTCAATAAATAATTCAAAAACACATGTGATTTTTCCCTTTGAAATTTCTTTGGAAACAAATTAATCAATAGCCGGATATTAAGAAATTTCTTATCAAATTAAATATATATATATATATATACTTATTATAAAAAGAAAATAGTCTGTGAATGAACAAATGAAGGTCGTCTCTTCTGCCCGTACCGGTTTAATTCGATCACCTGCACTATTGGAATTTTGAAAAAAAAATTACCATTTCCCTCTGCCCCCCACGCGTTGTGTGTGTGTGTGTGTGTAATAATAAATACATAGTGTTCCAGTGAAATCGCAACTATAAATAAAATGTGTATAGGTTTTCTGGGGCACGCTATGTTTCTTTTTATCTATTTAATAGTATAGTGGTTTTTGACAAAAGGAAAGGAAGAAAAAAAAAGAATTGTAAACGTCATCCATATATAATTGTTGCAGCTGCAAGTGAAATTTAATAAATTTCAAACTGACGGTCATTTAAATTATTAATAATAAGCTTGTTCTGGGACATATTCATATATTTTTAAAATATTGTAAACCAACAATAATTACGTTAAATATTATTGTTGGGTTTTATAATATTAATTTAACTATATATTTGTATATATATATATGTATATATAAAATTTTTGACTTGTACGATTTTTGATTTTCTTCGCTTTCGACATATGTTTTGTAAATCCAAATAGCTACCTAATGTAGGGTGGTATTTTTTTTGTTGTTGTAATTTTCGGTTTCTATATTAAATAAAGAAAAACAACCAAAACTTCTCTTCTAGAAAAAGGTCCGTATCTTGAAGCACGTGTGTAGTCCCAACCACCTGGTCTTTTTTTTTTTCAAAACCACTTACTATATAGTATATATAGATATAGCATTTCCTCTCTATTTTTATATGGGGATGGTTTTATATTGAAGAAGACCAATGATTTCTATCTTTCTTCATTATTATTTTCTTAGCAATATTCTATCTTTTATTATTGTTATTCTAGCGTTTTGGTACTTTTCGTTGGTTGTGTTGTTTTGAAGAAATTTGCAGCTGTTTTAATAAAAAAAATTATATTCTGATTTATCGTATTTTTGTTATCAAAACAACAGGACATTGGTCATTTATTTTTATAAAATATGATAAAAGATTCTCTCACGCTTAATTCGTATAACATATTTTGAAAGAGGAAAAATAAAATAAAATCTACAGATGTTGAACATATGTAATCTTTCTGTCTGGTCGTTCTTGGATTTCACCAAATATCTATTGATCCAAAACACCAATATATACACATAAATATGTATACAGGATGGTCCACCAGAGGCTTTTCTCGAAGATCTAAAGTTTGTCGTTGAGTCCGGTTTTTTTTTGCATCCACTAGAGTCAGAGTTGCAAGACCAGGAAAACCTCTGGTGTACCATCCTGTATATAGTTGGAAATAATTAATATTGTCGCAAACATTATAAATCCGTCGAAATGAATGTTTACAAATCTTGACATGTTACATAAAGGAAAGTTGAATTTTCGTGATATTATATCAATAACAGGTGGCTTTAATTTCGTGTGAACATGTGCATAATAAAGCTCTACTTTATTATATCTATATCTCTCTATATATATATAGTAGATATATTTTTTTTAAATTATTTATGGGAGTTTGTTAGGGGTTAGCGTAGTGCACCCTAGAGATTTTTAAAAAAGCTCATGTAATGATGATCCAATGCCAATTGAATAGTTCCCATACGAATCACACAGTATTATCAAATTAAAATCAATTGTCCCTTAATTATTCTCAATTTTAATAGGTTTTTTTCATAAGAAAAACACACCAAAACAAATAAACGATAGTATTTCCTTTTTGAATTGGATAATTCGAACTGGAAAAAATCTTACAAGCCTAATCTAACAATAAGTATCATATATCATACAATATATTAAACTCAACTTAATTGATCAAAGGTCATTTACAACAGTCCAAACGTGATTTGAATTCGAATAAATCTTGAAATATTTAATTAAATTATTATTTTCAGTGTAACTAGTCCCGGATATCAAGGTAGTTTTGTTCAAGATGCCCCTTGGGAGAAATTTGGTGTCGAATTTGTATTAACATTTATGATAGTTTTTGCTTATTTCGTATCAATGCAAGGACCTAGAAAATGGATGGGAACATCATCTTTAACAATTGGTGCAACATATTCAGCATGTTCTTTTGTTTCGGTAGATTGTCCAAAATTTTATTCCAAATTAATAATAATAATAATAATAATAATATGTTTTAGATACCTTATTTGAATCCTGCTCGTTCATTGGGTCCGTGTTTTGTTTTAAATAAATGGGATAATCATTGGGTATATTGGTTAGGACCGGTAATTGGTGGTTGTACAGCTGGCTTAATTTACGAATACATTTTCAATTCGAAACGTAATAAACGTAAACGTGAATCAACTGAAGGTGATTCTTCTAGTATACATTCAGATGAAGATACTTATGATAATTTAGATAAACCAGCTGCTCCGAAATTTCATGGCTCTACATATAATACTTATCGTTCAACTGGTGCTAATGCTGTACCATCTGGTTATTGTGCTAGTTTAACATCAACTAGTCTTTATTCAGCACCACCGACCAAATTAGAACGTGTTGAATCATTATATGGTGGTACAAAATCATTATATTGCAAATCACCACCACTAACTAGAGCTAATTTAAATCGTTCCCAATCAGTTTATACTAAATCAAATAGTGGTGTTAATCGTGATATTTTACCAAAACCAGGACCTCTAGTTCCAGCACAATCCTTATATCCGATGTTATTAAATCAACAAAATCATGTACAAACACAAAATTTACAAAATCAACTTCAACAACGTTCCGAAAGTATTTATGGTGCTCGTGGTATAACTCCTGGTACAGCTAGATCAGATACTTACAGTACAACAACAGAACGTACAGTATTCAACACGAAAAACATCCAAACTGCCAGTGATAATGGGAAATATGAAGAAAATTTGAAAGGAAGACGACCTGAATCAATGTATGGTATGTTAAGTTCACAACGTCGTGCTGCTGCTGCTGCTGCTGCTGGTGGTGGTGGTGGTGGTTTAGGTGGTCATTCAACACAATCAGAAGATTCAACTTATGGTTCATATGGACCATCAACTAGAAACAATTCAAACACAACAAATGCTAATTATCAAAATAATAATCCGAATTTTCAAATGAAAACTGCCAATAGTGCATTTGTTGGACGTAATATTAATAATAATAATGGACAAGATAATATTAATCGACCTACACCACCACCACCGACAGCCCATCATTCAGCTACAACATCAAGTTCCTATCATCATAATTTGCCTCAACATTCACCTAATTCACAATATTGATAAAAATAAAAATAAATCTAATGGATATTATTTTGAAAACGATTAATTGTTAGTAATATATTGTTTCGTGTATATTCTACTTATGTTAGTGTGTTCCAAAGAATAGGAGTAACTTATTTTTTCAAAGCACTTTTTTTGTTAATTTTCATAGAACTTAAGTAGGAGAATTGGGTATTTTAATGCAAAAAACCTATATTTTTGTCATTTGTTTTTTCTTATATGATAATATATAATAATCATTGTATTACTCGACCTTCTACATTCCAAATTAATGTAAAAATTCAATTAAAAATAAAAAAAGAACTGGAAAAATTCATGTGTTGATTTCAAATTTTGTGCATTTCCATTTATGACGTCATAATGAGAGTAGTGTTAAATAAAGATAGGTGGATAAATGGTGAATATTACAAGAGTAAGAGAGAGATAAATAGTATATTTTCTAATACGTCATTTTTTGGAAGAGCTTGGTAAGTTCGATTGACATAACCTAACATTTGTGAGGAGTAAACATTTACTAACAATAAGATTTTAATAAATTGATAAATAATAATGGTATTAAACGAGTCGATGAACAGAGAAACAGCAAATGATTCAAATTTTGATAGAGAAAATATACCGCAATATCAAAATCGTGAACAATATATAGAAAAATTACGAGAATGGTTAGATGAGGCTAGATTATGGCATAACGTTTGTGCTGGCTTTCCATATTATGTTAATTCACAACAACAACAAAATACAAATCAACAAAATATATTGAATCGATTATTCCAATCAGGTTTTGTAAATAATATCAACAATCAACGATTCCAAAATTTACCAGGTAAAATAATTGAATATTAATAATAATTTATGTAAAACGATATTATTTTAGTATTTCAGCCAGGTATTAATGAATTTGTTATACCACCATTATGGAAACGTGTTGTTGCTGAAATTGTTGATTTTTTAATATTATTATTCATAAAAATGATTTTAACATTCATAGTAATTGAAAGTTTCTATGTTATGTAAGTGATTATATTGATTACTGATAACAATTAATTGATTTATCTTTAGAAGCATTGAAAACTACAGATTTGATTCATTTAGAAAGAATTTACAAGATCCCAAAATTGCTATGCAAATGTCAGCTGAGATATTAACATTAGAAATATTACATCGTTTCGTTGTTTGTTGTTACGAGGTATTAATTAATAATAATTACATTATTATAATGATAGTAATTGATTTTTAGATTTATTGGTTGAAAGGTGGTCCATGTGCAACACCGGGCAAACGTTATATGGGTTTAATTGTAATTAAAGTTGATACAGTTATTTCAGTACCAGGACGTGCTGATGATATTGTTCGAGTTACAAATTGTTCACCATTAGGCCTACAAAGGGCAATCGTTAGAGCATTTGTTAAAAATATTTTTTTAGGCGTTATGTTGCCAATGTTCACATTTTATATATTTAGGTTTAATCGTACTGGTTATGATGCAGTCAGTAATAGTCTTGTTGTTGAATATAATCCAAATCATCAATTTCAACCTATACAATAACCGAATATAATAAAATTATGTTTTGTTTATTTGGGACCAAAATTGTTTTTGTTCGTATACAAGATGTTTGGTTTATAAATAAAATTAATATTATTTTGTTAATTTTATTGATGAAATTTTGAAAATAAAAACCCACATTATACTAAAAGAAAAATAAATTGAAATATTGTAAAAATTTAACAATTGAAAATCAAAATATTTATTTTAATTATTATTATTTGGAAATTAGTCTAAGAAATACGGCAAATGCAAAATTTTATTTCGCAAGATCACAGAAATGAAGATTTTTCATTATTTGTTTGCTAAATATATACATTTTTAAACTATTTAAACTATAATCACGATCCCTGATTATGGTTGCATTACTACATATATATATACATGTGTAAACATACATATATATATGTATATGAAAATTACATTAAATGAGATTCTAAATAAACAGTAGTAATAAAAATTTATATTTAACAGTAAAGTTTAAATCAATCTCACAGTCACCAGTTAACATGTCAAAAAAAAAAAACAAAAACAAACAAAACACATTCACCGCTGCTTCAATAGAAAATTTAGCCATTACTACAAAATTTCGACAATTCTAACAATATATTCAACAATGTATATAATTATTAGTAATATTATTATGTTATTAATTATTATTAAGATGCTGGAATTAGCAAATTTATCTAAATGGACGGGTTACTTTAATTACAGACATAATGCAGTAGTGAAAGTGTTTAAGGCAGGAATATTGTAAAAAATTCCCACAATATTTTATAAATTGAACACATAAATGATATTAAACCATATAAAAATATTAATTTATAAATAACTGAATTGGTGAATAACCCGCTAAACATAATACTTTAAATAAATAATCAACAAAAGTGATTAAACACAAATGAACGGTAAACTATAATTGAATCAAATATAAAATTTCAATGCATCATTTTATGGATTTTCAAAATTTTTCCTAATCGTTGTTTGACAGTCTTCATGCCTTTTCTAGGCTTTGGTGTTGCAGGTGTTGTTATTACTGTAGAGGTACTTGGTATAGATGTAATATCTGTATTCGTTATTTTATCATCTAACTTTGGTTTAATTTTCTTTTTGCGATATTGTCTTTTTGGCAACTGTAACATATATGTATATAACAAATATTTTTGTATTTTAAACTAATAATTATAATAAAACAAAACTAATATAAACCTTTTCTGTAACTTCATTAGCGCGTTTAGCAGCAGCCGCTTCTAATACTTTTTCAACAGCTTGTTTTTTTGTACCTTCACGTGCTGGCCGATTCGTTTTCGGTAATAATGGTCCAACTCTAGCTTTCGGATTCCAAGCTTCATCAATTTTTGAACGTCCCCTTGGTTTAAATATATGATAATCTTCATCATCTGAATTATCTAATGACGGATAAACTAAAATTGTTTTTTTTTTTTAAAGATTTCTTAATTTACATTTCAATGTAATTAGAATTTAATTACTATAATCCTCATCTTGATGGACATTATTTATATCGTTATCTTCACCTGTTGGACTACGATTATATTTTCGATTTATTTTATGATGATTACGACCTGATTGTAAATAAGTTTGACTAATAGAGAGCATTCCAGCGATAGCTTCTTGAGTCGATGGCGATGCACGACCATCATCATTCCTTAAATAAAAATCAAAATAGTTTTCGAATAGAATAAATCAATCAAATTTAAACAAAATTACTCCGTTGTTAAAACTGACGCTTGCAATAAAGATTCTATTCCATTTTGAGGTAGACCATCCGAATCAATCGAATCTTTCTTTTTCAATTTATGTGTAACTAAAAATTATTATATATTTTCAATTGATTAAAATAATAATTATTTGAAAATTCTACCTGGATATCTAACTTTCAATCCATGTTTTTTAGGTTTTTTCGGATTCTCATCAATTGTAAATTTTAAACAGTCTTCATCTCTATCACTTTCATCGTGGAAATCATAGATTGATTTTGAACTATTTGCCAATCCATAATGACCACTTGGAATGTCCGCTACATTATGTTTTAGAATATCTTTCGATCTATTAATATAAATATTTATAATTTTTGTTCAATAATTATTACAGTAAAATTTACCCTAATTTGAATTTTAGTACAGTTCCACCTCTATGTATTGCTGTAGTTTGTTCAGGTCTCGAAAACTTTTGTTTTTCCCAAATGTTTTTATTTATATTAACAGTATTTTGTTGTTCTAATATATTTCCTTTCTCATAAGGATGATTGATAGGTTTTGGTAATGTAATTTTTAACGTACTGTGACGAGAATCGGCTGGCTTAGTCTGAGGTAAAACCTAAAATTAGTTGTTAATATAATTGAACAAATTATAAAATATTCAGTTGGATTCCACGATAAAGTTTCAATTCAACTATACACCTATAAACTATTATAGAATCTTACATTTTGAGTTGATGACTTCGGATATAAAGGATAATCAACAAAATCACGATTAACTGGTCGTTTGCGTTTCCTTTTCGATTCTCTTTCTGGTTTTGGTGGATTCAAATGATTTATAAATCGTTCAGCATGACGGATTTCTTTAGACAAATCTTTCATTAATTGTACTGGATTTATTGTATACGGTATTTGATCCCGTATACTTGTATTATACTAAAAACAAACAAAAAACCCAATCAAATATTTTAAAGTCATTTAAAATTCATCATACATCTTTTTCGTTATTCCATTGTTTCAAAGTAACTAATAACGTTTTTAAACCGGCCAATAAATTATTTGGACATTTACGTTCATCTATATTAAGTTCAGATATTTGTTGTAATAATCGTGCACCTGCAAACCAATTAATTAATTCGAAATTCGGATAACGGTATTTTGGAGCTGTTTTAATTTTTTTCTCAATTTCATAAACCCTAAAATTAACTATACAGTTAAAAATGCTTACGACAAATTTGTGAAAAGACTTACATTAATTGCATAGGTATATTTAAGCTGTGTAAAAAATTTCCACCAAAAACAAACGAATCAACTGGTGTTAAAACAGCATGTATCCAACCAGTTGGTATCATCATTGTTTGACCTTGTCTCAAAACACATTTATAACATTGATCAACCTTAAAAATTACAATAAATTTCTTTTAGTTAAACTAACAATTTACTTTTATGAAAGATGACAACCTGATCTCCAAAAAACGTTTCGCTTTGATTACTCGAAGTCATCCATTGTTGATATAACGTTAAATTGGCTTGTGTTGGTCGTATTAAATAAAATATTTTTTCACCTCTTAATACATGATACCAAACACTGGTACCACCAAAATCAATATGAAAATCGGTATAAGAATCTTTAACACTCATTAAACAATATTTTTGAACGTGTGGACGTTCTAGTGGAAAATCACGTGGCCATACTGTATTTGCCCAATCTAATTTTCGTGCAATTAACGGTGCTTCAACAAATGGTGCCAAACTAGAATAAATGATCAATCAATTGTATTATATAATTTTTCTTTTTTTTTGAATTACCCTGTCTTTGAAAATTCGAGACTAACAACATTAAATACTCTCGTACGATTTAAACTGTTATAATATTCAACAAAATCTCTCAATTTCATTTTAACATTACATTGTCTAGTAACATCGATAACATCTATTTCCATATCACCGCCAACATATGATTCAACATCATATAAACTAAAATTATCTGGTGGTAATTTCATATCCAAACCATCTTTACCATCAACAACAATTGGATTATCAAAACCTTGTTGTTGTAATAATGTTTCTGTTATTTGTTGTCCACGCATATGTATAACAACATCACCTTCACTAGCAAAATGTCTAGCTAGTAATTCTCTAATGAATACACCAGTACCAGTTTGTACTGGTTTTGCTTCAGCATTGTCTTCCCAAAAATTATGTCTATGCCAGTTACGATACGGTTTATCTAAAACATTAACAAAAACAACAATTTTGTAGGGTCAAAGTTAATTTATAAGAAAAAATCGACTCACGTGTTGATGGTCCAAATAATGGTACACATCTAGGACAATGATATTTATCTATTTCGATAGCTAAATGTTCTTGAAAATTGCAACAGCTACAAATAAAATTACATATTTGTATTTTGATAAAATTTGAGGTTATGTACAATGTTGTTACACAAATTTATAATGTATGTATATAATGGTATAATGAATTTTTGATTACTTACCTACTATGAAACCAGTCTTTACAAGCATCACATTGTATCATAAAAATATTTGGATCGTACGGTTTACCACACAAACAATAAGATGCTTCCATTATCAAAATTCATAAATGTAATGACAACGACCATATTAAGTTGCGCAAGCGCTAAATCGTCGACATACGCATGTTTTGTTATGTGTTTAAAGGTCGGCTCAGATATTACTCGATTACGTGGTGCGTACTATTTAACACAACGTCATATGTTGATTTTTGATATTATAATAGCTGTTTTCGCCATAGGCTACAACAACTAGACTTGATACTGTATTAGTAGAAATAAGCAGTAAGCACACTATCGCGGAATGGAATGGAACGAAAGATTCAAATAGTATGTATGGTTTTAAACTAGAGTCCGCACACTACCGCGGATCGGAACAGTATGGAACGGAACGGAACTGAACGGAACGGAACGGAACGGAATGGAATTGCTTCGATTGCTAACTGAGCGAATTTTTCGGATGTTCCGCTGCTCCCTCCAATCATTTTCAAACAAATTTATCCCTGACGACGTCTTCTCGATAGTTTTGCTTATATTTTTAACTTAATTTTTCGACGGAATTCCACGCTAATGTGCGTGGCTACAAAATTTCCATTCCTTTTCATTCCGTTCAGCGATAGTGTACTTACTTCTATAAGACCAGAAATGATGAGGAAACTCGAGCTCAAGATCGCTTGAATTTCTGACTGCATCAATTATTGGAACGTTTTAACGTTACCCAATTGTTGCATACAAGTTGCTAAACAAAGCAATCAAGTACAAATGAATATACGCAACGTATCGTTTTAGTCTGTTTCACTCAACTAAATTGGTTAGGAGCGGAGTAGTCATAAAATTTGAATGTAATAATAAAGCAATTATTATATTAGTCTATGGTTATGTCGGTTACTGAATGCTGGGCAGACGCAGCTCAAGACATGCGCTAAAATAATTTGTTCGAAAGATGTACTGAAATAGATTTTCTAACATTCACACGTTAATTTTCGAAGTTATGATTTTGATAGTTATTTTTCCGTATTATCCGAAATTCTAGTTTCACAAATGGTTGGTTACTAGTTCTGATATAGGAGCATGCGCATACAAGAATCGTTCAGGACTTAAATAAACCGTTCATATATGAACGGTTTATTAAAATTTTGCTTAAACGTAAACATATATGTTTACGTTTAAGCAAAATTTGTTAATTTTTAGATGGATCAATATAACATCATCTATACGATAATCACAGAACTTCAAGATTCTTTGAAATAGATCGGTAAAGTAGATATCGCTTGAATTGTGTGATCTGTTGACGATCGCAGACCAGCGATACGCTCTCTGGTGGTAGATAGTTATATAAAGTTATTTGATTAATATTTAAAAATAGAAATAATGGACAAATTACTTATTTTGTGATAAAAACATTCAAAATATGAATCATTTGCGAATTCTTTTTGTTTTCGTTACAAAAAAAAATTAACAATAACAAAAATGTTCGCCATATTGTCTGCCAAGTTTGCTTTTTTTTTCAAAATCTGTTTTCGAATAAATATAATTAAATAATGATAACAATGATACGTTATGTTTGTTTCAGTTTTGACTTTAGTACAGTTTTGTGTACAATCGTTTAGTCTAAATTATGGTAAGTGACTTAATTTTATAATATGGACATTGTTATAACACTATAAATTATAATCATCGATATTTATTGATTATTATTCTATTCAAATACATTTTGTGTTCTCGTATCTAAATCTTAAAATTTGAATTTGATGTATTATCTGGTATTATCATGAATTGGAGATAATTCCTGAAAAATTAAAGTATTCTATAGACTGTATGGTCGTTTTATAAGGGGAAGTCCACTTCTTGATAATAGATGTCGCTAGTAAAGAATTTGTAAACTAGATAATTATTCAAGGATTTTTTCGGTTTTCAAATAGGATTATTTGTTCATAAAGCTGATTAACTCTCACTAATTTATTCTTTTCTTATAATTAGCATTTTAATTAGTATGCAATATGCAGTTGCTGAATAACACGTAATCAGAAAAGTAAACTGAATAGGAAAATGTTGAGGGTACAATCAGGCCCGTTCCTTACGGCAGATTTACAAATAACTTCATGTAATAGAAGAATTAAATTTATTGATACTCAAAATAATGAGAAGACAACGTATGCTTTAATACTTATCAATGATATGTTATTAGTTATTATTAACGAAAGAGCGAGGAGATAGTCTTGCACCCCGGCGGCACAAGCCCACGGAACAGGCCTGACTATAATGTAGTTTCTTATTTAAGGCTATCATAGTTCTAGTTTAAAATATTCGTAATATCCCTGAAGCTTATAGATTATATTTAGAAGAATTACAACTTCGTATTATAAATTTATTGATTTTTCTAGAGATTTTTTTTCGAATGGTAGGTATTTTTGAATTATTTCCGCGGCTCTATTGCGGTCGGTTATTACTTTAACTTTATTATTTATTTGTAATGTAACCGAGATTTGTTTCAATAATGTTTCATGTTTTGAAGGAGCAGAAAACAGTAGGGGAGCGTGGGGTGATGAGAGCCAGTACTAAAGAAATAAATAGGAAGGTGTCAGGGTTCCGGAAACAATGTGGTTGTCTTTGATAATTATCGGTTACCTTACATAATTTTAACCGGACGCCGTATTACCAGCAAAAGGGCAATAACGTACGTTTGAAGCTTCTGTATCTTTCTGTAGTAAAAAAAGATTTTTTGGTTAATTAAAAGAAAGTGACTCAGCTGATGATTTATGATTTTGTCTAACAATTATCTTTTACCTAATTTGAACAGCTACGAATTGATAATCAGCCCAAGAAGGCGACCTAATAGTCTGGTAGTTGGTTTATCAGTTGAAATTTTATATAAAACGAGTAATTTTGTAAAGAAAAAGAAATTAATTGCCTTAAAGTGATAAAAAATGTTTGTATTGTATCTGATTTATAATAATATGAAAAATGAAAAAAATCACCCACCTTAAAATGTTCTGTTTGAGTTGAATAGTAGATTGATCTTGTCTGTAAACTTCTAAAATGATAAAACCCTTCTTGTCCAAGGTATAAACGAGAGAATCTTGGTGAAGATAAAATTGGCGTTGTTTTTAATTATTGCCGGAAGATTAAAACATGTAGCCTAAAATGTAAAGGATATTACTTCATTTATAACGTTATAAACGCGAAAACTTCCTTTTTCCTTTTTAATGTTCCGTTGACTAGTCATCCGGTAAATGATAATCATATTTTTGTCTAGCAAACGATAATAATTATTTTTAAATAGGTTTATGTTTTGTTGGGATTTTGTTATAGTTTTAGGATTGAAATTCAACGTGATATATTAATTTTAATATAAATGATAACGTAATCTTTCAATAATGGACGTAAGTACTCTAAATTGTGGTGGCTACCCTCTAGATAAATACCTTATTAAATACGATAAACCATATTCTGTTTCAAGCTTGTTATAAAGTATCAGTTAGAGTATGGTTGATACGGCGACATTTAATTATTAAAGATTACGATAATTAGTTGAAGGACTAATTCTGTATTATTTCTATAATGAATTTTGCTTTTACTTTGTGATTTTATCATTTTTAAACTGTTTGTTTGAATGTCGCCCATGATGTTTAGATTTATCATAATAATTATTTTAATATTCAAGAGACAAATTACAAGCTATTATTTTATAATAATAATGATAATAATAATAATAATACGAGTACGATAACATTATTATAGGCGAGTATTTAATGATAAAAAATTATCAAAGTTTTCCAGTGGTTGCCGAATCCTCAATCATTGAATCATTCTATTATGGATTGTATCATAGGTTATCGCTTTTTAATTAATCACGATTAATCATAACATTATTATTATAAGATAAGAAATTATTGTATTATTTGGTTGTTGGATTTTATTTTGGATAACCCTGAATTAATTTAACATACTATTGAATTTTGTCGTTGTCTAATATGTAGACGTTGGTTATCTTATAAATAAGTTTATTTAAAATATGACAGACACAGAAAGGCGTATCCAGGTCCATTTATTACCTAAAGGGATCGACACATACAAGTTAAAGGCGGCCACTAGCTTCTTCCTGAATCTTCATTTACCTAATCGAAGTCCGTTTCTCATACTTGTTGTAAAGGAACATTTTCAATCGACGAGGACCGTCACGATGTACCAAATTTCCATTCGTATTACATTCACATGACCGAAAAGGGATAGAACTAGACAGTTACAAACTGTAACAAGAAATATGATGATAGGAAATGATAGACGCGAGGGAATTCTCTTGATATTACCTACTATAGTAAAAGTTTAATTTTCAACAGATTAATTATAATATAATTAGTAGATTTGATTTAATTCCATTATAGTTTATCGATTTCAAATAGTTGAATAGATATATAAAATTGAATTATTAACATTTCATACGTTTTTCAGTATAGGGACATTTGCGGAATGTTGTTATGATTCGTTAATATGAATTATTCAATACGGCGGCTATGGTTCTGTTTTTTCGAATTTTTTTTTTTTTTTTATTATATATAGTACATTGAATTCTCGATTATTGTACGTTAACATTAGGTAGTGGTAATAGAAGATATGAGAATAAAATATGTTAATATTGTATGTAATAAATAACAATTATTTATGTATTATTAAGTTCCAGTAAAAAGCTTGTTATGTACATCAAATCTTCTGTCTATACAGTAAATAAATGCTCAAGCACAGCTCTTAAGCGCAGTAAATGCGCTAATAGCATTTACATAGGATAAACAAAGCCGGCTATTAATCTTATGTACTCGTGACGAGAGCTTTTGCCAAGAGGATGCGCGATATCTTTGGGAACAGCTAGTCCTTTCCGAATAAAACGTTGTATATGTATTTATATAGAGTAGTTATTAATCTTGATATAGAACGATTTTTTTTTTGGCACTTTTATTCGCTCACTAACTTGTTTACAATTAGCAATTATCTAGTAGAGGTGTGTTGTTAATATAATTTAAATATATCTGTATTTATATATATTTGTTACAAACAAGAAAATAATTTTATACTTACAAATTGTCATCAACATGAAACTAAGTTGCACCTGTTACAAATTTGTTGATGACGATCGTTGAAGTATAGTTAGCTATAATCGTTGCTTAGATATCTGTCATTACAGCATCCAAAAACGTTGGAATTCTCTAATTGCACTACCTCAACCACAAGGAATAGTGTTTATTAAGGAACCCTTATATATATATATATATATATATATATAGAAGAGCGAGAGGCGATAGTAGAGATATACAAATGTTACCACCCCTTACACGTTATACTAATAACTTATTGGATTCGTTTATGAAATGTTGCACAAATGGTTATCATTATCTTGTACATCAATTTGAATTTATAGATAAAAGTTTTACAAATATATACATAAATATTTGATAGTCTATCGTATAATTGATGTTGTTATGCGATCCGAATATTCTTTCTATATATATATATATAGTTGATGAAATGAATATATCGATTGTATAACTATCGAAATTATCATTTTCAATTTGAAAGAAACCGTTTTCGTCGTCTATAATAGTTAGTGAAACGTGTCCCGTGTGATACTGCACAGGATATTCAACTCAACAATCCGGACTTGAGTTGATATGCTATCCGTACAAACGGCCAAATCGGTTCATGGTCCATTGCTGTTGCATCCGGGGTCCTTCTGTTGGCCAATCTATACAAATGGATCGCGAAACCTACAACCAAAACCACTTATCCACTTGCGACCACATAACGTCGGTCATGCACGCTTCTCAATTTACCCAAAAAGCTCACGTTATGAAGTATATAACATTCAACTATATTAATACGAAATATCGAACCATTTTAACAACAATAATATTAAAAAAAAACATAATAGTATTGTATACATAATTATATAAAAAATTTTTTTATTACTTTAATAATAAATTTTAATTTGATGTTCAATTCAAAATTACTTGATAGCTTTTATATCTAATTGCCTACATACCCCTACCATAATTAACACAAATAATTAAATCAATTAAAGGGAAGGCGTCCACACGGCTGCCGAGATTTATTTCGAATTCCTGGCAAGATATTAACCCTTCCTTTAGAGAGCTTATTTAGACCGCCAATGTGGACTTAATATTAAACATCAACTAATCTACAAATAACCAAACTATTATTGTTTCTAAATAATTGAATAATAGAAATTATTTTCAATTAATGGGATATATTGTTAATTCATAAGTTTCAATAAATTTTGTAGCAATATATTTCAAACTACATAACACCATAGTAATATGTTTATCTCATATTTATAGGTAGTTGAAAATCGATTCTATTAATGTTAATGAAAATATCATAAGAAATATTTGAGATAACGTAAAAATAATCTTCAATATAACGTTTTAACTTAATTTGAAACTTTTCTTATTAATTTTGCATATGATTGGTTATTTAAACGCTTTGGTTTCAGTCTGGCGCCCAAATACGAGAGTTGTTCAAAAATAAATGACATTAAATGCTGGGGTCGAACTGAATAGCCACGCTAAACCTGTCTATTCAAATTCGAGTAACACTAAAATTATAACATACGATTGTGGAAATTGAATTATCAGCAAAAAAAATTCTTATGAATCCGCAATTTCTTCAATTTTCTTTGTTTTGAATATAAGGGAGAATTTATTCATAATTAATTCCTTAGCAAAGCTCTGAACTTTTCTACAATGATCACATCGAAAGAGAAATATATAGTGTTTTAACCTCTACAATATTTGAAAATAGTTTCGTCCCTTTTGTGTTGGTAAATATTGCGGTGGAAAACATCCTAGGGGAAGATATATACCCATTTCAAATAGAATCTCCTAAAGTTTCTGTTTTTTATTCGATGATATTTCAGATAAACAATAAATCGATCTTTAGTTTTTCGCTAAAATAAAATTACTTTCTCCCAAATATCTAATGAGTTTTGATAGAAAAATGTTTATTGCAAAAAAGCCATCCGTATGAATTTGGAAAATTATAAATTGAATAAAAAATATGTTAAAGGTATTTTTGAATTAATGAGAACATATAACAGCTATCGATTTCTAGGAGGTGGTTATACAATTGATGATATAATGCTTTATGTCAAGAACGGTCGAAAATTCAAAGGGAGAGCTTATTTTAACATGACTCGGTTATTGGTGAAATGTTTTTTATAATCCTCTACAAGACTGACTGGCTTTATAAGCAGCAATATATTTTATAATGAAAACTGGAGAACGTATCAACTGAAAATCGTTTTAGATATTGTTTGGTAGAATGCGAGAGTAGGGTGAGTGAGAAGAGCTCAAAAAAATAATAATAAAAATAGCTGAGGCTATTGGATTAATCGCAAGGTGCATGTTTCCCCATTCCTATTTATCGTTCGTTTATTTTTCCCTATAGTTCGGGATCGATTCCCTTGCAAAAGAGGTGCGAGACAGATTCGAACGGCAATGATTATTCGCAAATCTTCCTTCCGTGAAATGGAACTTTCAAATTGTTTTGATGTATCTTACAGCTTATTGTGCCTTTTTACTGCAGCATCATTTGCATTTTGTCATTCGCGCTCACTTACTGACTGATTTATAGGCTGATTGTGGTTTGTTATTGGCTTCCTATCTTCCATATCGTATTATTTTTCTCGTAAACTTTCTTTAAAATTCACAAATACAATTTATTGTTTCATTACACTTTTTATTCCACACCATCATCATGATTATATTATACAATAATTGAATTGTATTTTTTAAATTTTATCGAGATTATATTTAAATCTTAATAAAGAATATAGATATCGATAAAATGTAATTTCATAATTTTCTATATCATCATGAAAATATCATATTGAATAAATAGGAGTTTGAAAGCTTATCTGTCTAGATTTAGAAATATAGAAGCAGGAGTATTATCTACGATCGATTGCCGGATGTGGCGTACGTTCTGGTGGTTTATACAGGGCAAATGCAATATATATTTCATTTGGGAATTAATTACATGCAAAGATTCTGTCAGAGGGATTAGTTGAAAGAGTTGGAAGATTCAATGGTGCAAATACATAAACTGTCTCGTTAGATAGTGTTGGACTGTTAAGGGTGTTGAAAGATTGAGGGAGAGTATATCGTACATTGATATTCTGTAGTGTTGCTGTATACCTCAGCCACCTCACGAAATAAATTTGCAATAATCTGCATCGTATCACGTCAAGGGCAGTTTCAACTAAATTCGGATTTTATTTTGAGAAAGCCATTCTACGCCCTCACAAAGTCTACACTAAATCAAAATAGTAAATAAATTATAAATGATCTTCTCAAAGTTATTTGAATTGAGAACAGTATCAAAAAAAAAGAAGAAGAAATTTACAAGAAATAAAAAACTCAATTATAAAATTCTTATAAACAAGGACAATAATAAAAATCAGAATATATAAATATAGTATACTGTTATTGTTCGATGAATATAAAAACATCCATAGTCGGTTGTTTCTCTAATTATTATTCCGAGTTCATTCAGTTGAAATAAAATTTGTGATTTTTTTTCTATCGATTGAAGATGGGAATCCTGAATTTTAATCGACACCCTAGATTTTATTTGCATATTTCAAACTCCAAAAAGTTGAAATTGTTCGATTTCGAATTGATTTCCCCGATATTAACTTCTTGTATTAAGACACTCTGCTTAAAAAAACAAAACAAAAAATACTTATTTAATAATAAGATTTTAATTATATAATTAATATTTAATTACGTATAAAAATAGGTTTGTTATTGTTTTAATAAAAGTAATATTTGAAAGAATAGAATTTAATAGAATATGTCAAAATTTAATTAAAAGCTCTCATATAAGGTAAACTAAATAATGTTAAGATACGTTCGATTGTACGTTAAAAATTAATGCGTTGCCATTCTCTAGTTGTTTTATTTCCTTTCTCAGCGCATTTTTCGCAAAACTATTCAGATACCCAGTGAAGCTTATAAAGCTGGTAAAAAGCGGCGTAGCTTCTTATTCTGATTTAATGAGTTTAATGTCATTATCCCGCAATGATTTTCGCCGTTTGGTCCCCATTGGCGGCGTTTAGAGGCATTGGAAATCATTGAGGTGGAAGTGAATGCAGGCAGACGGCCGATTTCCATTCCAATACTATTGCTGCGTTATATTTTTATCTTTGTCTAGTAAATATTGAAACGTTCTACTAAACAGTAGAATGTTTCTCATGAATTGAATACGACCTGCATCTACTGTCTTCCTGATTGAACGGATGGCTCTGATAAACTGCTATGCCGACCCGCCGCCCGCTACGCGATACTTGGAGATTTTATTTAAATCAGAAAGCTTAGATGGGGAAGACGTTCACTATAGTTAGAGATTCTCATTTATATGTTTCCACCTACAGCTCACTATTTATTCGACTGGATTTTTGTTTTTTTTTTGTTATTTTTTTTCTTCTTCATCATCTTAATAATACCTACAATAGGTGACTTCAATTCATTTTGACACTACTATTCTTGTATCAATTTAATTTCAAGAGGAAACGAACGTTTTTTATTCTATTTTGTTTGTTTGTCTTATTGCCTTATTCTTTTCTACAGTCGCATCATTGCTTATTTGAATTTCATTATATTATCACGACTAATTTTATGCAAATTAAATCCTGTCAGTGTCATTTAATAATAAATATGTCATTTAAAATTTGACGAATATCGATTGATTTATAAATATAAAATCGTAAAATATTAAAACTAAACTATATAGGGTGATGATGAATATTCAATAGCAACTGATCAACAATAACGTTATAAGTAATTAGATAACATATAAAAACAAAAGGAATTAAGGATGAGGGTGTAGTTAATGCGCGTCGACTTTTCATTGCCAATAAAATTAGTATACCTATAGTGCCGACGTCAGCAAACCATTTCGAGTTTTTGATAAAGCTCGAAATCACCCCTCACGGCCAGACAATGGCTTGCGGTAAATCGGTCGCCCCTAGCTAACTGTAAACAAGTATAGG
The DNA here is from genome assembly GCA_037414775.1 of Zonitis immaculata. Lineage (NCBI taxonomy): Eukaryota > Metazoa > Arthropoda > Insecta > Coleoptera > Meloidae > Zonitis > Zonitis immaculata. The sequence continues at coordinate 37,878 of JAZBGX010000059.1, forward strand.
ACTTGGCTGTCTTCGAACCGGCATCATGTTCACGATGACCATATCCTTTCCAGGACAACATTATATTAAATACAAACTGATTTCCTAATACTAAAAATCACAAACTAATGAATAATAATTGTTTTGTTAGAAATTATCTAATTGGAAATTTGTTATAATTTGTAAATAAAGAAAAAAAAAACGATTGGATTAAATAACAAATTGCGAAAATTTGTTATTTTTGTTTTATAGATTGTTTGTATATATATATAGAGTTGTATAGGGATATTGTTCGCACACAGCCACGAACTGATCAGTTTGGTGGTCATCAATAGAGCAATAGCTTTAACGAGCTACGCTTGTTTTCTCTCTAGACTTCTTTCCTTTGCCCTTTGGCTAGTCTAATGTGTGCTTTTACAGCTTATTCATCGAAACTTTCCTCAGTGCTATAAAACATGTCAACAAATTAACTACCTAACTCGATTGCTTTATCCAACTTTTGCTAAACGTCAACAACATAAATAAAAATCTCATTAGCAACACAAATCCAATATCATAAGCAATCGACCATATTTCAATTATTCATTAAGTTATTTACTATAAATTGACTCATATATATATATCATATAATGTAATTATTCTAATAGAACGAAAACTATTGTTGAAACCGAACTAGAATTTCTGTTTTATATTAATTAAGTAAATAAATGTGTGTAATACATAAAAGAAATATCAATTTTATGTTATTTTTGTTATTCGTTCGTTCTATTTTTATTAAAGTTGTTGATTTTATTCATATTTAGTGTTTTAGAGGAGGCAAATGTCGTGTTAAGCGGCCGCATCTGAAATACGATGTTTAGATAGTGAGGGTGATAAATTTTGGAGGCTACTAAACAAAATTCGACGTGAAGCGAAATATTTATCTACTTTGATGGCTTTATTTGCCAAGGATAAACCTCTACTTCAGATATTTATACATTTTTGTGCGAATTCATGATTTGTATTTTTCAATAAACATACAAACATATTTATATGTATATACTTCTACATTATATCTGTAGTTGTATGTATAAATACCATAAGTATCATAGATATTATGTAGATATTCATTGAATGCATGATTTATAAAGATAGGCTACGATGTCAAAGTCAACTAACAAGACAATTCTGTTGTAGTCTGTGAGTTTTATTAAGTTTTCATGACTGTTGAATTCATAATTAACACGATCCAACAAGACGTATGCAAGAGAGACATGCTTATATCTTCTTTACGAGTGTAAAACTTACGAATCCGATGTGGTTCCAGGTGGTTGTAATTTGGGAGTTTGAAATGAGACGCAGTGGATGGTTGCGTGCCAAAGTTCTATAATCGACCTACTATATACAACATTGTTGGATTCAGGCGCGTCTCACTGTTATGCGATGACACCCTTGTGTACAATTTCCTTGCAATCATTTTCATTTAAACACCAACTTCAGAAATGTACTTATGTATAACTTAATTTTTAGATTACATAGATGCTCAATAAAAAATAAAATGAAAATGTGTATATAACAATAATAATATATTTAAAAGAATTTTTATTTTTATGATTTTCGCATTAAATATATATTATTATATAGGACCTAAAATTTTGTTTCCATTTATATTTTCTTCATGAAATTTGAATAAAGAAGATAGTATATGGTTTGAAACGAATTCAAATGGAGTTGCGATTTGCCAAGATTAACGTTGAGTTGTGTTTTAAGAGTTGTGTTGGCGGTGTCGGGTGTCGTGTTTAGTTCCGAGCCGGGGGTGATAAAAGAGAAAAATTGCTTCTTAATTTTATAATTTGCGGTGGAAAAGTCGGGCGTTTGTAAATCTGATGTAATTTTCAGAGGATGTTGTTTAACAAGTTCCCTAAAGCGTACTTTCTAGATGAGAAAATACTATTGTTAAAGAGTCGCATTTGCATAAAGAAATCTCCGATAAACACGATTTACACGATTTTAAACTGCTCCCTCCTTAACATATTTATAATATTTATAGATCTAGATTTTCGTTATTTCTTTTTTATTCCCTAATTTTTAATGTCTATTAGGTATATTATATGTATGGATAATAGAGTTATGCTGCTATTATGGTAAATTGATAAGAATCTCAGGAAATTTTCAAATGGTTTTATCTGTTGAGTTGTTTTCATCCTTATATCCTTCAAATAGTAAGAACGTCATCTTGTTTAGTGACTAGATGTATAGTAAAGTTACAAGTGTAACCTATATTAATTCTGTCTTGCCGCTATTAAACGGCAGATGAACGCATTAAAACAGAGATAACTATACATTCTCGTAATTGGTAACCGAGACAAGAGAAATAACTGACTACTTCACTGTCAAATATTTATTAGACGAACAGAAGCTTTTAGAATTCGCGACAAATCTTAGCTGCTTTATGATTCTCTTCTAATAGCATTTTACACTGTCGTCTTAGAATAATATACAAGAGTTAATGTTATTGCTACTACCCCCCATTCTTAATATATTCCATACAATATCATAAATCACATTTAATATATACCTATTTGCAATAGTTTAACGATTTCGCGCACTATATTTCAAATTTATTTTGTGTTTTTTTTTTTTTGTATTTTTTTCTATATGTTTATATCATTCGAAATGCGATGTTTTAAATTAATGAACTATTGCGCCTCAATACAAATAATGTCAGACTTAAACAACATAATTTGCCCACTAGTTAAATACTCCAACATAATTAATGATTCTGAACGCTTACAAACAAGCTAATAAAAACATACTAAAACAACTACATAGAGGATAAACGAAAACTCTTAGGTCCATTCGAATAATCAGCAAAACACATCATCACCCTTGTAAAATATACTCGATCATTTATCAAATAAATCGAAAAACATGTTTTTCAATAATGATAATAATAATAATAATAATAATAATATATACGTTTATATTATTAAGAGTGTAAATTATTTCATAAATTTTGATATTTCCATGATCAAAGCTATATGGTGACAATATGTTAAATTTCCACATCTATGCATTCTATTATTCTACACGACTAATTGTACACTTAAAGCAAACATTAGAAATCTTGTGATGCACACACATATATATACATGTATACAGAGAATTATAAGAAGGAAATATAACATAACGAATAGGGTGTATGAAAATGCGGGATGATGATAGAGTCTTGGACAGTAATCAGTTGCAGTATTGTGATTGTGACACGGGGGCCTCTTTGAAAATACCCGCATGTCCGCGAGCTTTGAATCAGATGGCACAAACTCACAACTGTAGAATGAATATATATACTTGTATAGATAACATATCGCTATATATATTAGGCGTTGTATCTTCTTTGAAACGAATATCTATATTGTTATCTAACCAAAAGTTATTATACTATATAACTACATTTGGTATATACAATAGTGAATTAAACATGAATTGAGTAGTACCTATGATTAACTGATTAAAATTAATTGATAATTTATTTTTATCGGAAACGTGAAATCGATTATTTATTTTACGTATTATAATTTGGTTTTGGTGATCGAATTATTTTACCTTATAGTATTGGTAGGTCTATGTAAACATTTGTAAATGATGCCGTAAAGTAATAGTGCGATTTAGAATTAATGATGAGTGCCCTATCAATCTAGAATTAAATGGGAGAAGGGACCAGTTTGGTGTCACTGCTTTTACAGTATTTCGTGCGTGTGACATGCGTTTTCATAGCAAGTCGTGCGAACAGTCAAATTGCTTCTCTTTAATACTTCAAAATTAGTTGCCTTGCCATTTTCTTATTTTTATTTATTTTATCATTTATCATTGAAAATACACAATGTATAAGTGAATTTTTAATATATTCAGGTATATATATATCTAATAAATAGAAATATGTATATAAATTATTTTTAATGTGAAGATAAATTTCAACTGTAAAAGTTTCTTTTTCCGTTGTATATATACGACAATGGTAAATGGACGAGGACGTGCATGTATGCAAGAGATAACTGGGTGCTACTTTATCTTCGGACCCTTGTTGCTGGCCAGACCATATCTCGTATCTTAAATTCTTTTATCCAGCGCGAACGCGCGGAGACCATTTGTTTTATATATAGCTAGGTAATATATATTTTATAACTACCTTTAAATGCCGCTATCTATTTCAAAAGTTTGGTGGCACAATGCCGGCTATTTTTTCGGGCTTTATATGCATCAACCCCTCTAACATTAACCTTACTTTTTTTTAAAAGAACCCATACATATTGGGTACGTCGCATTAAGCCTTAGTATTTTTTTAACACCCACCCTTAAATCTAGGTGACTGATGTCTACCGTCACAGTTAAATAGGTAGCTAGCACGAAGTCATTCCGTTAGTATATATAGTGAATAGGGGAACGAAATTATAAACAACCCTCTCAAGATAGAAATGTGAAGAATAGGCAATTTGGAATTTCTGCAATTTTTTTTTTTTAAACCTTTTCTTAAATAAACAATACCGTCTAAATTTATACCACTTTTATATTATTTTTCTTTACGAATTATTTATTTTAATCGTTCAAAGGCGAAATTAATATTTCTAAATCGTTGATATATCAAATGGAATGTCAAACAATCTACATATAGTATAGATACAAATACGGTTATATTTATTTCTTCATATTTTCTTCATTTCCATTGATATAAAGCAATGATCGTTTTCATTTAGGGTCAACGATTAAGGCAGATGCCATCTAGTTATTCCAGATATTTAATTACAATTAAAACTGTCAACTTTATTTAAAATTTCTTTAAAATTACTTTTTATTAATATTATGAATACGCTGAAACTTTGTAAGGCGGTAAATCGAAAATAATTAGATTCTAATAAAGACTGCCGAGTAAGAAAATATTAAAGCTTAAAGGGGGTCAAAAACTCTCCTTTCCAACGTACAAAATATTTAATATTTAATTAATATAAATGACAATTTATTAGCTGAATTTTAAATTCGATTATTACATATTAAAAAAATATACTTATATAGGTAGATGTTTTGATAAATTTTCCAAAAGTTTTAATTATTTGTAAAGTATGACATTACAGATTTAGGTATAACATAGGTAGAGGTATATGTATTACATAGATTTGTAAAATGTGCACGGAAATACACACATATGCATTATCAGATTCGTTAGATAAACGTAGATATTATCTGTGCTACCCTCAAATGTTATTCAAGCCGAGTATTTCGATGTTTGTGGGGAAAGCATTCTGGCATTATCTTCTTCCTGAACATGACCTATATCAGTTGTTTGATACACATTATTAAGTACATATTCTTATATTTTGACCGCTAAATTGGTATTCGTTTACACATAGTATGCATATGGATGTGTAATGAAAATAGTATACATATAAAAAAAATATTGTATTTTCAAAATTTCCATTCTCTTTGTAAGAGTATCAATAAACAAAAAATGTTTACTTATACGGATGTCTGTATGTATACATATATCTATATGTACAACATATATTTATATAATGTGCATATATGAAAATGGAGTATGTAGATATGTAAATTAATAGGAAAGTAGATGATGATATAAAGTGGGGGGATTATATTTTTTTAATGTGCAGAGATAGTTTGTATATATGTATATATATAACGTATATACATTATACATATTATATAATAAAAGGGATATCTCTAACAATAAGTAGGAAGATGATGATGATATATTTTTGAAGGTTAAGGGGATTGATAGGGGAGAAGCAAGTGTGTTGAATTCGTATAGACTCAGTTTGAGGTGCAGTAGTGTCCATTAAAGATCGAATAGCGAACCAACAGCCGTCACTCGCCCGTTGATGTTTACTTTCCTCAGTCGGTACTCGATTTAGTCCTGCTAGCGAACTAAGCGTATGTATGTTTCTGGCTGATAGCAAACAACAGTTATTGATCAGTAGACGCGGGTAAACAACTAGATTGGTATGGGGGTGCTGCTTACTACACGCTACCCATTTCATAGCGATTTTAGAGAATCGCATGGATAGTCGCCAGTATCCCTTATTGTGCATCGTCAATGATTGGCATGTGTTGTGTGGCAGTCGTTAGTGTTGAGTGCGCCGCCGCCACCACTACTAAGCGAGACAACGGCAACTACTAGAGGCGTCCACAGTCTAACATCAACTTCTGTAGTATCGCTGTGTACTGTCTACCCGATACACGCCAAGCTTACGTCGTTCCGCTAAACAGGCCCCTGCCACCAGTGGCAACCCCAAACTAAAGCCTCGCTGTTAACCACCATGCTGGAACCGCGCTGGAGGCCCGTGCAGGTAAAATCCGCCGATCGCTATTACTTTAGTTTTTAATAGGCGGTAGCGGGGGGAATTACCGCCAGCCCGACCTCCAAGGAGGATCTCATCTTACTCCACGGCTCCTCCCACCACCACCTACCGCCCACTAGCGCGTCTCACGATCACCACATCTTCTCAATTATTGTTCTCTCTCTCTCTCTCTCTCTCCATCCAGCATCTATTTTGTTTTATTTGATTTTTTTTTTATTAGCAAAATTCTTATTTATCATACATATTTTAATTTTGACCAGATTCAATTCAAATCGGGATATGATAACATAACACATTAACCAAACATTAACTTATAATTATTCTGTATACATATAATTGTGAGCAATACATACAGGCACATAGAAAAAACAAATACATATTTAGAGTTATTGAAATAATTATTATACTCCTATATCATCAGCTTAGGCTTCCTTCATCCAGGTCGAAATATTCGAATATATTCCTGCACAACCATTTGTGTTTTGTATACAGAAATAGAGCCTCGATAACCACGTGGTTATTCATGCGGCAACGATGACAGCAAACATAAACAAACTTCGCCAACATTCCGGGATAATTTAAAACAATTTAGATCGAACAATAAACTTGACTAAGTTTATTCAATAACATTGTAACGTGTAAGTTGTTTGTGTTCGTAATAAACAGAACACAAAGCTTAATACTAAACGCGATACCGGGCTGTCGTTTGCTATTCCTGCTACTCCTTTTCCTAAACAGTACCGATATAATGTACTTAAATTTATTTAGACAATTTATCATTCCGTAATTTTCAAAATAAGTAAATAAATTTGATAAGTACTTAACAATTCAAGGACAAATTAAATAACTTGAAATTGTTTTTAATTATTCTCATATTTTGTAATACATTTATTGTCTGCGTTGTTTATTTGGTTTATTTTGAAAAATATGACACATATTTGTAAAATATGTGTTTTATTCTAATAGGTACAAATAAATTGTTTAACTAATAATAATCATTATTATACAACAATACAAAATTATATAGTTCTATATAAAAAAGAAAATCTCTCCTTATACGGTTTGGTTAATGTAATTTAACCCTAAATAAAAGGGTGGAAGATCGTAATAAAGATCGAAGCGCAATTTTTTTTTATTTTTTATTATTTTTTTCTTATTCAACTTCGAATTGAAACTCATAGAAATTATTTATTCATTGTAATTTTTATTACTGGAATACCTAATTATTATTGAAATTTTCGATAATGAAAAATTCATATACCTACGAATCTAAATATACCTCTATTAGATATCGATTTGTTTTCAATTCCCAATTAATCGTGTTTTGTTCATCCTATATGTGGATTATCCGAAAACTATCGTTATAAAACACAAACTGTAATCATCTATATATTGGTGAGTTGTGCATGTACTTTATCTATGTTTGTGTGTGTGTGTGTGTATAGTGTATATATACATATATATAGGTATATAGAATGTTTATAATTTTTCCAGTAATTTCAATATTTGATACCAAAACAATTTTACGTTCCATTATATAAAATATGCGTACTCATATATTGAGTTTAATCGATTTATTTTTTTGATAGTAAGTAGAAAGAAATATTAAAAAAAAATTATTTTTGGTGAAAGATGACATCTACAGGATAGTCCACTAGAGGCTTTCCTGGTCTTGTAGGAACTCTGGTTCTAGTAGAGAGAAAAAAAATGCACTCGTAGATCTAAAGCTTGGGAAATCGTTGTAACGTCAAAATGTTCTTTAAATAAATATCACACTTTAGATCATCGAGTTCGTTTTTTTTTTTGCACCCACTAGAACCAGAGTTGCAACTTGCAACACCAGAAAAGTCTCTAGTGGACCATCCTGTATATAGGTATTAAACGTCGGATTGCTCTACTTTTTGTCAACGGTTAGTTTACCTTTGTGACTTCCTCTAGTTTCGGGATATTCCACAATGATATTGAATTTAAAATTGAATAATATCAAATCAGATTTTGTTTTGTTCACTTGTTAATAAATCAAAGAAATTAATTTGATTATAATTTTATTGTTTAATTTTAATGTAGGACCAATAAAATACCTATAGATAATATATATAGAAATATCTTTGCAACGAGTATAGATAATTTCAGTTCAGTTGGATGAAAGCATGTCGGTATATGGATACACCATATATCTAAACATATAATATTAGGTATGTTATTAATTGTTGTAAAGTTTTTGATAATAACATTTCTCAATATATCTTGAATTAGATGGTTGGTGGTATTTCTATTCTCATTTGTAACGTACCAAGCTATAATATAAAAGCCGTATCCCTTTCAACTAGTTATTAGAGCGAACTATCTAAGAAATGACATTCAAGGTATTCGCTAATATATTCAAAGTCTAGTGTAAAGTCGGCCGAAGACGTTTATAGTGACAATGTACCACGAACTAATGCTTTTCTGACCAAACTACATAAATAATCTGCAAAGGGCAATTAAGATAAGGACGTGTTTAATATTTCAATGCGCTTATAGAGCCAGATATTGGGGAATAGGTATACGACTATATATATTGCTGAGGTGTTAAGACTATTGTAAATCCTCTCCACTTTAATTAATTCTGAATGTTCCCTTATTGCCTTACCCTGTACACAACTCTATATAAATTGTTCAGACTGATTGGGTTGGTAGTTAGCGTACCAATTTGATAATTCTTTATTATAAATATTTCTATACTAAATATTAATTTAGACGATTTTCAATTAAATCCACAATATAGTGTAAAATATTTATAATAAAAAATTATTTCGAGAATTAATTGTTTACTAAATGATGAAAAACTACAAAGATACCAATGCCAAGAACAAAGTATAGCCTTCAGCAATCAACAGTATTTTTAATCATCAATGTTTCTCCTTTTTCATTTCTTTAAAACTAACGTATTTTCAAAATCAACACTCTTTCATTGTGTATTTATTTATATTCAAATATTCTTCGAAAATAAGGGAAATTGCGGTTAGGGATTACTCTATAACAAAATTCCATTTTAATCCCTATTTTATAATCGTGGTAGTAGTAAGTATCCATATAGACTGTAAACAAGGACAATACTCACCATCCCTAATCGCACCTACCTTAACAAATACTAAATACCTATATAACTATTAAATGATAACTGATTATGGAAATGCTAACACTATTAGAAGACAATAAATGAATTAATTAATTTTTAGATATTTTTGGGACACAATCGATATTACACTATAACAGTTAAACAAATGTTGTCTTGTTGATGTTATGCGTAACATATAACAAACATGTTTGTTTGGTTGCAGATGATATTTTGGGGGAGGAAAAACATTTAACATCTTTAGTTCTATTCAATAATAGAAGGGTTAATCACCATAGAACGCTGCTAGCTAATTTCCATTTGTTCTTGTTTGTTCACTAGATTTGAGATGAGACTGAAGACATATAACAACTACGTTAATTTTAAGTTACATGTTTATGCTCAAGAAACCCTTACATTGCAATTTGTTACTTTAATTTAATTCTAACATAAACTCACTGCCTACCCCCCCCCCTATAATTTTATTGACAAATATATTCACTGAAAAATAAAAGAAAAATCTATTATAGGTAACCATAAATATTATTTTTTCTTATAAACAAATTCAAATATCAATTAATTAATTATACTCATATAATTTTATATAAAGTATAGAATAATCGCAACTTGAGCAGACGTAATCAGCATAGCTGAATATAAATATCTAATTTTGACAGCCACGTCTTGCATTTTCAAGTTTGTTAAGTTCGCTGTGGTAGATGAATATTTAATAGCGCACCTTAATTATCAGACCTAATGTCTAGCTTTGTCTCATTTCGACGTCTTTTCTTATCCATCATGTCGAATTCATCTTTATTATACAATATAACTTTATATCTAAGGTATACTATATGTATATGAAAAGTAAACCAAAAATTATGATGAAAATCAATAGATGCTGTATAGAAACTAAATTGTGAGGAATTTAGAATTGTATCCTATTGATGTGTAAAAATATTCTGATTTTAATACTCTGAATACGACTTGTCAGCAGCTATTATAGCTATATAACATCTATCCATGTCGCAGCGGGTGGTCTCAACCCTTATTAAAAACTCACATAGTCCCTATTACAAACAACTATACTATATGTTATATTCCTTCTCCTATATAACACGAAAAAAATAAATTAACAATTTAATGTAATTTATCCATTAATTAATGATTCAATTAAAACTACAACAAGAAAATTTTGATATACTGGGTATCCCATTCATCTGTAATCGGTCCATAATTTTTTTGCTATACAAAATATTCGAATGTAGTTTTCGCCATCCTGCAGGCGTAATTATACTACACATCCTAAATATATTTACATTGTATACAGGCTGTCGCAAACAAGCGTAATGAACTAAAGTTATATTTTTTTAAATGGAATGCCATATGTATATTTATAAATAATTGGATTTATGATGGAAAAATAATGAGACTTTGTATAAATGTTTATGGGTCTATCTTTTTTTCGTTCCGGCATTTTTCAACTTTCTTGTAAGAAAAATACCAATTTTTGAGAAATCACCATAAAGTAACCCATCGAGAATTTGCAACGATTTTACTACAGAACATTTCAGAATTACTTGTAGTTTCAGTAAGTATATAATTATTGATACAAGTTAACAATTACTTACAGGGTGTACTGAAACCTAAGAAGTTGACCACAGATGTTGATAGCATTTTTGACGAGCTTGCCACTGATCGAAGTTTTGTATGGTAGATTTTGGATATTTATAAAGAGACTCTACAAAATCTTTTATTACCATACAAACTTTATATCAGTGGAAGGCTTGTCAAAAATACTATCAACAGGTGTGGTCAAATATAGGGCGTTCCATTCGACAAAAATGAGTTACTCAACTTCTTGCGTTTCAGCACATCTTGTGACTGATAATTGGCTATCTGCTAAAACTACAAGTTATTTCGAGATTACTTTAATTCTTTACACTATTTGGGGACAGCCCTTATACAATGGAAATAATTTTAGGACGTGCAGTATAATTACACCTGTGGGGTCGCGAAAACAACATTCCAATATATTAGACAGTAAAAAAGTTATCGACCAATTACAGATGATTGGGTCACCCGGTATGTACTGTACGAGGGGCGATCCAAAAATAATGATCATCGATAGAAAACACAATTTTTATTAAATTAAATCTGTATAATTTATTTTTCAACGTAATATCTACTAACAAATCAATAAAATTGATTTTATAAAGCACGAATTTCTCTTGGAAAAAAATCTTTATCTTAACTATTTCCTTCGCGATGCTCGTCTTCTGTAGATGTTCTGCCCACCTCCTTGTATGACATTTTATTCAGACTTTGACTTGATTCAACTCTTTCACTGCTCCGTTCTCTATAAATATCCGATTATCATTACTTTTACATCAACCCTCGTATACTGTTAGTTTAACATAATTAAATGTGAAAATTGTGATGCTTGTCAACGAAACACCAAGAATTTCATACTAAAAATGACATTGTTACGCCTAGAAATATGTATGCCAAAGAAAATCGATATTGAAATTATTAAAATTCCTGTTACATATAACTAACCTTAAAATAAAAATAATACAAGAGAGTTCGATACTTTTTCAAATTGAAACAATAACTAATTAATAATAATAATATTAATAATAATAATATAAATATACCAATAACAATAAAAGATAATTCAACTGTCTATGTCTATAGAATTGAATTTATGTTGAATTATTAGGTTATTTTAAGGCTATTTTATAAATGGCCTGTATATATTATAGTAAAGTAGAAAATAATCTAATGATACATTTTCGAAATGGCCGAAATGGAACGATCTGTCAACTTGTAAAATGTTTTCACTATACGGAATAGCTATCAATATACGGTATTTTTATGATGATATTTTGAGTTGTTTATATTTGGAAAAAATGATTATTATTTAGAGGAATTGGTTGTTTATTCGATATATTTTGTTACATCTATACTTACAATTAGATATTGTTCTAATTGAGATGAGAAATAATTATCTAATTGTAAGATTATCAAATATAATAGTATAATAGATGATGTCTATATATATATAATATGTATAGAAATGAAAGATGTCTAATTTCCTGTGGATAAATTTTATATGAGTCCTATATTATGATTTGGTTGGTTGGTTGGTTGGTTTGTTACACCAGTTGGCATTGTTTACTTTTTTAACATATGGTAGATAACATCATTCTCAAATAGAAGTATAATGTTTTAAAATTAATATGTGATTTAGTATTATTTCCAATAGCACACATATATATGTATATCCGGGTCGTAGTGCATTCAGTTAAAATGTTAACCGATTATTATTTGCCATATGTCGACTGAATAGATACATCTCAACATTGGTGAGGGTATAAAAGCCCTCATACGTCTCAGTAATGTCATCGCATTTGTATGGACTATCATCTGGATTGTTAGTGCAAAGTCAACAAGGATTTACGTGTAAAGCACGTCTTTTTCCAATCGCGTTGGTCCTCTAATACGTCCCTAGAGTCCTTTCATGCGTCGCCCGAGACATTTTTGGCCTTTACTTTATTTCAGTTATCAACTTAGGATCCGGATCTACATAATATTGATATTCTAGTTCTGTATTCTGCATTATTTTTCACTATTCACAAAATGACGATTGTTTTTCTTGTTTCTTATAGAAAAAGGAAAGTAATAAACGTTGAAACAATTTCATAAAACAAACATAAATAAAGTACTACTATATTTTCAATATTGAACAAACTATCTATACAGCCCTAGGAAGGAAACAACAGCTACTAATAAATAACTAATCCTCGTAACAGGGAATCGAACTCTTAACGACTATTTCCTGCTATATCTAATAGTCCGAGCTCGAACAAAACAAACGCAATACCTCGAATGCCATTTGTACGGCGCGATATTCGACTTTTGCAGGAATAGCATTTCTTAACACAAAAGTTTCCAACTTATATTGCCGAGGATAAAAACAAGATCCCTATAGATTTTATAAGCAGCAGTTGCTTTACAACATCAAGACTGATCGATTCAATCCAAACAAAACAACCCCGATCTTACTCCTACTCCTACTACTACTACACTATTACTAATACTACTATCCACTAACCATGGACCCGTAAATCAGAAAACAATACCTTCCAAACCATTTGCACCCAAAGCATTTCAACAAACAAACTATGATTACATCACATTACCAAAACCAAATAAATATTGACAGACTTAAAACAATACAATTTATTATTGAGCTAAACAAATTCGAAATTCCACATAAATTGACCTCACCTATTGTTGATTCGTGGGTGGTATGTCTACAAGGTAATTTGCCGTTCCTTCTAACATGGTTAACAACTAGTTTTCAAGCTATTTTAGAATATCTAAACGATATGCATTCCATATAAACATATGGCAAAATTAACAATTAATATACCACGAAATTACTAACAGACAAACTTTTCAACTAAAAATAATATTCACTGAAATATATGTATCACATACTACATATATACCTATATATATATTATTTAAATCAAACATTACTATTATTATTGAATATAACATAATTTTTATATTATTAAAAATGTACAAGTGTCAATGTATAATTTTGGAAATTATCCAAAAATATTCAATGATAATACATTGTGGAATTTATTTATATAAGTATATTGTTTACTAATACAAATTTAAATGAGGCATTTATTATGTAATTTATAATCATAAATAAGGTGCAATGTGCGTAAGATGCATTATTCTAAATCGGAACATTAACTAGTCCCAAGATAGGTCGCTTACTGTTGGACAAAGTTGGTTCCCTCGAGGTATAAGTAAGTTTAGTGGAAGGAGAACACCTCGTATTCCTGTCCGATTGAAATTAATCCGGAATCTTCCAGTATTAATGGAGAATATACGCAGATTTGGAAAGACCATTATCCCTATGTTAAAAGACATAAAGTATCTAAAACCGTATCATTCACATTATATATAGTATATGTATATACATACCATAGGTATAACTTTAATGTATTAAATAAAGATAGATTTATATATAATGTTATCCTTGTTTGGAAAATATAGCTTGTTTCACCCCATTCGGCCGGCCCGAGAACAAGACGGACTGTGCATAGAAATTAGCGACAATGCCCATATAGACGCCCGCCCTTTGGCTTGACTTTGCATTTAAGCAATTTTCGATGTAAATTTGCAAAATACCTATTTATAAAATAATAATGACCTTTTTAGGAACCAAATTGTTATTGAGGCATTCATTTCTTTCTTCCTTAATTTTATTTAAATATAACAGGATATGTTTGCGAATTATGTTGATTTGTTTTTATTATTTTATCACATTTACTTCGTTTCATACATCTGACGTGAATTTTTATATCAAAATTAAGATCCTTAGAGGCTGCGTTATTATTTATGAAAGCCGTCGAGACGTGCCACCTTAACTCTTTACTTTACAACCACAATTTATGTACCTACACTCCTCAAACAGAGGCAATTCAGACATAGTAACTCAACTTGTTCAGATTCACCACCCTTAAGTGCACTCATCTAGAAAAATCGGATCAAAATCATCTCCAATTTACTTCCCAACCAGTCATTATTGATTATATGACCGTTCGAGACCTGTCGAAATATCTTGACTTTATTTTATTTTATTTTTGTCATCTATATCTATATCCTATAATCAAAGAAAAAGAATTCCATTTAGTAAAAAATGTAAATAATTTGAATTTACATTTAGTAGTTGGCTCAAGTTTATGCAAAGAAAAGCACAAATTGTAATTGTTGTCTCGCCAAAGAGCAATAAAGAGCTTTGTGACTGAAATTGGTAGTCTTATAATACTCACACACACACACTCCGAATCAATAATTTAAATATCTGTCTGTGAATGGTTATTATAAGATATACAATATTATAACGATTATTTAATAAAAATTAATGTGAATAATGTAGCTATATAGCTTTATATAGTTTAGGGCGTTGAAAGTCGACAATCGGTGTCTATAATTAATTAGTAGAAATGGAAAAGCTTTAGAGTTCGCATTTAAAAAAGTCAAGTTGAAACTCCGCAAATAATGAGATTATCCTTGCAAACGGCTAAATTGAATACAGAATCCTTTATTGGATAAATTCGGTATATATAATATATTATATATACCATATAGTTGCAGTTTTGAATTTTAGGCAAAATCATAACTGCCTAAAGGAAATGTTAAATTTGTAGAATGTAAATAAATTAAAGGAAATTTTACGAGTCTGAATATATATATATATATATAAGATTGTGAATTATAATTTCGTTACATTTCCTCTCGAGACCCCTCATTCCAATGCATTTCCTCATCTCATTACTTGTGCAGTTCATCACAGAGACAGTTCACCTGTACTTTGTTATATCAAATGATTGTCGTAGCTCTTCATAGAGAATTATTGTCGCATTCGTACGTGCGACTCACAATAATGTCCAAATACCGTCATCACCCCTTTGACATTAACTAGATTAACTAGACTGACTACTGTACGTATTTACGACTGAATATTTGTGCAAAAAGTACATTAAAATATATCTACACATACATATTAAAATATTAAGATATACGATAGTATATCTAGACATACCACTCATATATACCTACATTTATGTATGTATATAGTTCGTAAATAGTTATATCAATATCAGATGCATCGATTCTATTGTTGGAGAGGTGGAAGACCTGAACTGACGATCTCGCACCACCTATGCAGGATATACCATATTGATAGCATTCAATCCCTTTATGAATTATATAACGGCGCACGTCTACCACATCCCTAATGGACACGAACCATTCCATCTGTTCGTTTTTTATAACTTGCAGGAAATTATTATTATCAATGTATGTATGGAATTTATTTAAAAAAAATCAAATTTTGAAAATAACATCATCGACAATAATTCAATAATATAGTATAGGAAAATTACCAAATAAATATATTCTGCCTTGAATTCATGCATATATAGTATTTATGTATAATATAAAAGCGACATAACAAAGGCAATTTATCAAGAACAATCGTTTTGGGGCAATAAAGTGATTTTGAGTTCCGGTCCTGGATTAACGAAGATATATGTGGGTTGTGGAATGTCCACGTCTTGTCAATGGTGCGGTGAGAAATTGCGTGGTGGCCTTTGTCATCAGAATAATGACTTCTTGGTAGATAAGGCGGGCGGTCAATTCCGATGGTCACTTGCGTGCATCGTATTTGTATTGTTCCATCAGCGAATCATTGTAGTCCAGTAAATGGAGTGTGAAGCGATAGTGGTTGACCACACCGACTTATCTTGTCGACAAACAAACAATACAGATCGATGTTGCATCTCGTGTCTGAAACTAAGAACGTACAAAACAATAGATAATAGATAAAATATAAATTTTGACAATTTCATTATAGCTATATACAATATAAATGGATCACCATAGCTATATACCTAACAAATATAATAAATGGTGATAGGAATAGAGTAGATAAGCTTATAAAATAAAATACAAGTGTTTTCTTTATAGTAGCAGGTATCGCCTTTTAGAAAAAAAAGCGATGAATTTCAATAAATTGTTAGCCAGTGTTATAATTAAAAAAAATCCGATATTCACTGAAAGAATATTTTTGCACTCATAATTCACCGAGTTTTATCTTCGTCATAAATAAACGACCCTAATAATTAAAAGTTTTTCTCGCGTACAAAAAGATGGGACAATGTCCTAAAAGCTACGGTTAGAGAGTGAACACCCCTGCAAGGACCGACAATAATCAACACTTTCTAATACGTGGGAAAATATATCTGTTGTAAATTGATTCAATATCATTCAATAAGCATTGCCGTATCGATCAGTAAATTCGTTTTTGTAATTTGATAAATTTCTATCTAAATCGTATTTTAATAAAACTGACATTTTTCGTAAATTTATTTGAAAATATTTGTTTCTAAATAATAAATGGAAATTAAAAAAATATATATTTAGACGAAAATATTTTTTTATTTGTATAATTGTTTATTGAAGGAGTGGAACATTGCGCCGCCGCTGGCAATCATGGGGATGTTGTCCTTTCTCCGATGACGCATCCAGAATCTCTGAATTGTATGCTGAACGTATCACTTTTCGCAGTACTTATTTACATGGTTCCGATCAATAGACTGGCTATATGTATACACATATAGAGAGGGCCGTTAGTCGAAATGGCCGTAGGCGACATTTTCGCCTCGTTGAAACATGTTCCATATTCTTATATACATAGTATGTTGTAATAGTAGGTAGTTTATGAATGATATTTATGTAGAAAACTATTTAACGTAGTACCTATTTCTTCTAACACGGACTATATCAACCCTTTTCTAGATTATCGCACCCCCTAACGTGACTCACTATGTATATTTACATCCTTGTTTTCTATTTATAATTCTATTCGTTCATCTTCATGGACCCTCACTGGATCAGATCATGTGAGAAGATCTATTTCTGTTGTTTTATTCAAATATTTCCCCATTTCATTCAATATACAACAACCTAAAACAAATTTTTAGTGATAATTTTAATTTAATTTGAGCTATGAATATTGTTTTGTTTTTATTAGTAATTTATTTTGGGAAAAAATTTACCGTTTATGTTACTGGTTTGTTGTTGAAAAATTTCGTATTTTATCATCAAACAAATGAAAATCATTATGTTGACACTCCTCTATATAAATGTGTACAGTTCTGTTTTTGCAGAAATTATAACATTAAGTCAACAAATACAATAACATAAGCTGTTAATTTTAATCGATTCGAGTAAATATGGTAATAAGTAATTATTTTGTAAATATGTAATTTTTACAATACAAAGTAAACATTGTTTTCACATATATCCATTCGATGATTTGATTATAAAAATGTTTCCTTCGATAATTCGATATACACTTTATGATTATGGTCCAGACCAAAAATCCAATATATATATATATATATATATATATATTATACATATAGGTAATAGTGTTTAATGTATTGTATCATAGGGGTGTTTCCTGCACAACTATATGCTTTAACTTGAATGGGGAAAAACAAATTGTAGATGTAGAGAGAAGGAGCACGACGCGGTTGCACGAATCTTTACAGTAGTTTGTAATTTGCCTGTAATTGTAGGTAAGTATAATTGTTCGAGATAATAAACGAAACGGTTTATTTCGAAGCAGGGGACGATATTGCTATCCTCTTCCATCATTAAACTTCCCAACAAACTTCTTTCTCGGTCTTTACAGAAAATGGCAATGTCTGAATGAGAATTTAAAGGCAAGCGTTTATTATATATTATATTGTTAGTATCAGCAACGATAATCTGGCAGTACGTGAGCAGAGCTACTGGGCACGTGCTAAACTTCGAAAAAGAGGAACGCTTTGACTTGTAGCAATATTAAATAGAACTTATTCTCTCTTATTTATCATTAACTATATACAATTAAAAATAAAATAAGAAAATTTTTTTGTTGTTTTGTTTTACACATATAAGTACACCCTTCAATTGAAAAACAATTTCAAATTCAATCCCGTAAGTTCAATTTTCTAGAGGCGGTGACAGACCGGGAATCGGAACGATATTGAACTTTAGATTAGTATGTGTCTTTTTCAAACTGTTTATAGTTGAAATGTGCGTGTAAAGAATTAATAGACACACAAGGCAATGATGATATAAGTATGATGACGGTTTGTGTGCGAAAACTTTATCGAAAGTGACTTTTTCTCTTTCTTTCTATGTGTATTCAGAGTGGGGCGTTTCGAGTTTCCGTTGAAAATGTTCTTAAAAAGTTTTAAACGGTTTGTATTATGGAGTTTTTGTCGCGTCTCAGTCTTCACTAAATCTATTACATTAAGCGCCCCCGTTCCACTTGAAATTTATAGTTTTAGTTTCTTTAAAGGCTTTAAACATTATTCAAAATAGAATTAAGGATACATAAACTGCATCTTGTGTTTTCTAGATTTGTACGATAAATCGATATTATATATACATTGTTTGAAACTGGAATATAAAATCAACTTATTATTCCTATTTATGAATAATTTTAGGTGTATATATATGTAATCTAGAATATCGATATATATTATCAATATCTGGTAACGTATAGACGACAAAATTTTGACAAAAACAACAAAAATATGACTATAATGGTAGTTGTCGATGATTTTGGACACTCCATTATCGTGTGCTATTTTGTCAATTATGAAACGAATAAATATTTAAAATATATACTTATTTACAAACCAACTTTTTAATATAAGCATCGACTATATATATAAGCAAGCATTGGTTTATGTTATATAACGTTTTGTAAATAAAGAACTAACCGTTTTTTAAAAAGTTATAATAGCACCGCTAATCGTTATTATTTTGCCTCAATCTATAGAAAAAAGCGGGGTATGGAATCGTTTAAAAAACACATAAAGAAAACCGGAGCCATATAAATGACAATAATCGTTATAGACGAATAATACGAAAGAAAAAAATTATTGTAAAAGGAGTAGAATAGAATGAATGTCGTAATATATTTGAAGAAATATAAATAGAAGATAAAGAACTGTATTCAGAACATGACATTTATATGGGAATTAGAATTTTGATAAAATATTTCGTATCTCTATAAGCATTTATGGTGTGTGTATATATATATTTATATATATATATATTATATATATATATATACAACAATCCAACAGGTGGTTTGTTTTGTTGTGTGTCGTATCTCGGTCGTCATTTCACATGTGCACTCAAATGTGTATTAACTTCCCTAAAGTTTAGGGGCTTAAACGTTCAACAATTTATCTATATATTATCGAAAAATTTTTATTAATTCACATTTACATATAATACTCAATGAAAATTTGAACAAATTTCTACATTGTTTGTTTACCCGCACTTATCCATTCCATATCTTGATAAAACATATAACACATCCAACAATCGATGGACATAATCGAAATATCTGGAAAATTTATTTTGCCAAGTATATAAGCATTCATAATTTCAATTGTAGTTGAGCATGTTAGAAATTTAATCGACATGTTTTTTTCCTCTATTTAAATTCGTATACAGCGATTTTTTCTAAACTATGTGTGATGTGTGTATTCTGACATTTTTTTCTAGTCTAATGAGATAAAGCAGGTGTTGAAGGGTTTAATTAAATCGAGCTATTTGGTGGTTGAGCGTGCTGGACTATTCACATACATATCAGCTTGGAATAAGCTTTATTATTATTTTCTTACACAACATATAAGTTTTAGCATGATGATATAAAATAATTATAGAAGCATGTATTTTGAATGCGGACAAGCATTGCCATTCAATAAAATCTTCAATGTGCTGACATTGATATTAGGATCTATGTATAAATTGTCGGAATTAGATAACTGACCATATAGTTATCGATCGATAATAATTAAAAAAGTCGAAGCTCGCGAAGCAGGTAATGAACGATTGTTGTTATCATGCACATACGCTAGACGTCGTTATAAGAGACGCCAATATTGAAGTAGGTCTGAGCTTGTTTTCCACCCG
This sequence comes from Zonitis immaculata, assembly GCA_037414775.1. NCBI lineage: Eukaryota > Metazoa > Arthropoda > Insecta > Coleoptera > Meloidae > Zonitis > Zonitis immaculata. Next base: position 58,881 of record JAZBGX010000059.1, read on the forward strand.
CTCCGGTTCACAACTAGCTAACATTTTTTGTTTGTTTTTCTTCCCCTGTAAACAACATGCATGCTACCCTCTTACCCCACCGGTCTTCTTGCTTTAGTACAAATATACTACAGTATTGATTTATTTACCCCATCCCTCGCAAACATTGTGTATGTAAGGAAATACACTACAGTCGTGGACAAACATTATTTCATTATGCGTCGCGTGAAACGTGTCTGCATTTAATGCAGCTTATTTTTGTTTTAATCATTGGTTGTTTTATTTTTTCTGTTCTGATTGATGTTGGATATCGATGAAAAGAACAACAATATTTCTCTGATAATTCATTATCCTTTATATTATTTTTCAATTCGTATTCAACTTATCTTCATATTATGTTTCGAATTTCCAAAGGATTAGTCAACGCGGGGGCAACTGGAAGTTTTAACAAATCGAGCAAAACAACTTTTTCCAAACCCCCGGAATGTGACGGCTAATTAATTTTAACGTTTACTGTAAATACCCATTTATGTAGATGAAAATATTTTTTTAACTATATTTTAATTAAACAATAATTATATGTATATAGTATATATGTTCATATATTGTATCTGTTAATTGAAAATTGCAAGAATGCAAATTTTAATGATAGAAATATCAGGTTCACGTGACCAATATATGTTATCATCGTATAGTTGGTGATTGAAACGATGCCGGAATACGTAAGTTGTTTGTTTATAATTAAACGGATTTTTCTCCGAATAATAATTTGTTTAGTTATTTGATGGAATTTTCGGTAATTTCCTTCATTTTAGATTATAGAAAGTTTGGTGTGAGACATCATCGGCGAAGCGTGTCATTATAAAAACACGAAAGAACATTAAGGCGCCTTGGAAACTTTTGGCGATGGTTACTTCATTAGGGTTGGGCGGGCTTAATCGCCGTTCCGCCATCCGCCTCGAGGTTAGACATAATATTCCCTCCGCCGCAGCAATAACAATCTACACAAAGATTACAATAAGAACTTTAAGTTGAAAAATCCATTGCAATTGAACCAACTCATTCTCGGATTGCTCGGAATCTATATATAGTGCACACAATTCTGACCACTAACACTAACACTATACGGCAACCACCACTAATACCACAAACATCACATGTATATAGGTATAAATGAAAATCGAACAATTTCCGAGCTTCAACTACTATCGTGTTGCATAGAACTTAATTGTGGATCAATTCTTCATATAACCAATTTCATTTCATTCAAAGATACATTCAAATTATTATTTCTGCTACCCCTACGCCCAAAAAAAAAAAACTATACTAAACTTCCAAATGCTTTTTATTTGCAAATTCTATAAAATTACAACTCACCCCGTTATTATTTTCTCATTGATTATAATTAATGACTCTTATTGTTTAAATTCTATATACTTATTGAGTTAATTATAAGGTAATGACAAAGTTTTTATAAAGTTTGAATGTTTCAAAAAAAAAAAAACTGTTAGCGCTAAATTTAAACACAACATTGGTCCTGATTAATTATTAATAAACACCTTAATTAATATGAAAAAGGATCTAATTTCATTTCCTGATTTTTCGCATTGACCCTTATTTATCATAATATAATATATCTAAAGTTAGACGCTTATGAATGAATCTTGAATGATTTTCTAATTTGTGTAGGAATATTTCTACATTTTATAAAATATGTTGCTGACAAATTTAATATGAAAATATAGTTTTATTGTGTTAAATGTTATAAATTTATATTTCCTCTTGAAGATCTAAATATGCAACAAGAAAATATTTCTAGATAAATGCCTTCCTGTTTGCTTTCCTGTTAATACTGTCATGTAAACGAAAATTGTAAATTTACATTATTCTACTTACATACATACATGCGTATATATATATATCTATGTAGTATATGTATTTTTGAATTTATTAATTGTAAAACAATTAACCGTTTCATGTTATTTTTATCAACGAACGAATTATCATAATTGTTCTAAAAAAAAGGCTGTAGACTAATTAAATTGTTAAAAGGTCTAAATCGGGAGTTTATATATTAAATGTGATAATGATGATAAGACAATGATTTTCCACACGAATGAGCTTATAAACAGTTTAGAATTGGATAGAATTGGGCATTTAGAATACCATTGTGCCAATAATACCTATATGAAAACAAAACACACTTCACAGACTGTTCCAATTTGTTTATAACAGAATAAGGTGGCACTCAGGCAAAGACAATAAAAACAAAACGATAAAAGCAAATCCGTTATTATCAACAGATTCAGCTTACTTCGCACTGTTTGTTCACTTTCCAAAACTTCCCCCTTTTCTAGTCTTTTCGTTTCGTTTTGTTATAATTTTAAATAATACATTTTTATTAAACAAAATTCAACCAACCGACAAATCGTCTTTCGTTTTTGTTTATTTATTAAATAGATTGCCAATGGATGAAGTTTAATTAACTCGATAATTAATTTTAATAAAAACTGTTCTTTCAGTCCATCGAAACCATCAGCGTAAATTGTTTGTTTTAATATTGCTTTCGAAAACTTTGGGTATATAGCTCAGACTTTTCAATAAACACACTCTTTTGCAGAATAATTAAAAAAAAAATCCAACTTTTTCTGTATTTTGATTTTGACTACAATCAATTCAAAGCGAAAAAAATTATTAACAAATAATGTTTTAAAATATATATATATACAGTGCGCCCCAAAAGTTAAGAATAAAATTCGTATATTTTTTCAGTTATTTTTTGAATAAAACGCTGTAACAGGTCGATTCAAATTTTTTCCTACGCATCTTCTCAGTACAGTTTCAATTTTTTCCCCGCACCGGCTCTTGAGCTATGACGACATTGACATTTTTTTTCAAAGAGCAATATCAATTTTTTTCTCACCCATTAATCTAAAAGTAAATTTTTTTCTGATTATAACCGTATGAAATGTGTTAGGTCTGATCGAATTTTTTGCCATCATCAAAATTACAATTCTTCATTTTTCGGTTAAACTCACCATGATTTTTATCAGAAAAATAGATACAGAATGAAACAGAATGACCGGTACTGTATATGTATCATATATAGGTATCTGGCAAGTGTTTTTATTGAGCAATTAGCCAATTACATTTGACTACAAAACAAATTATGATATTTAAAAAACAATATCCATTAAATAGTCCAGGCAAGCCTATCGTGTTGTTTGAAGTTCTAATTAAACGTTATGGTGCCTTAAAATTATTGTGATAACTTTTGCAGAATCTTGGAAGAGAACATTAAAATTTACGATCCGAATGTTGGTGCGTTACGGGCTTCAGCAATCTTCTATCTGGAATAATAGCCGTGTCATTTGTGTGTATATAGTCAGGGATCCGGAATTCAAGACCGGGTTATACTACAATCTTCCGCTTAAGCGACATTCATAATTTATAAAAGCAAATGACGTTCAATTTTATATTTTATATAAATTCTATATTATACGAAATTGTTAAAATATCTATAGATAACAACATATTTAGTTATATATATTATAGGTATACGTATGTGTATATATATATATATATATACTTATATTTTATACATATTTTGTGAGTCGATAAGGAACTGATTGATGTTAAATTTATATGTATATAGATGTAGTAAAATACCTGAACATATATACATACTCATATACATTTTATATATATA
>JAZBGX010000060.1:0-17341 GCA_037414775.1 Zonitis immaculata
TAAATCTAATTGAGAAGATGTTATTTTGTGTTGTTTTCTTTTTTTTTTACTTAAAAGGAAAATCTTGTCGGGCATTTTAGTGACCGATATATGTTTTTCTTCTAATTATATTTTTATATAATTATTCTTATTCGAAAATTGCTGAATTTAATTTTATTAGTAAGTATAACAGTTATTTCTTTGTTGGTTGTATATATATTTTTTTAATTCAATTATTAAATCATTGTGTAGGAAAATTATGAGAGGACCTTGAATGAAACGTTTATTCCATTTATAAAATCAGCAAATTTGGATTTTTTTTCTTTTATACGCCAGAAAATCATAAATTAGTGCTTTAAATATCAAATATAAAATTTATAGTCGTAAAATATAGAATAGATTTATTAGAATTACTTTGTTTGCCTTGATTTATATTGTAATTGCTTTGGAAATTGTATATATAATTAACGATTTTTTCTAATAATCATCGACTAGGAAAATAACTTGCGAAAATTGCTTTATAAATGAGTTTGTCTTGTAAAACACACAAGTTTTTTGTACGATAAATTGTTTTATATGTTTATTTTGTAAGAGAAAAATAAATAATTTTTTGGAGAAAAATCGTCATTTGCTATTAATGTTTTCTATATATGTATAGATTTGAGAATTATTAAATAATGAAACACTGCTGAAAAATATAAAAAATATAAACGCGCACGGTTCCGCACTAAAGCAGTAGTATAACACAAAAGCGCTTTACAGGCGGCTGAAAACATCAACGCTGCATTCAGCCGTTGGTACGCTTTGCTAACGGACATCTCACAATCAGCTTGAATATCGGGCTCGGAGTATAACCGACTATGACACTTTGCGTAATAAACTGCAATTTTATCCAAATGCAATCATACAAGAATCAACTAACAATAAGCGTTTAAAGTGTAGCGACATACAGCTATTGAAAATCATATAAATGGTGCTAGTCTATAGAGGAATTATAGCGCGTTAAATCCCCCCATGCGTTGACTGGAGCTACCTGAACGGCACGGGTATCAATATGCCATTCTCCCCTCCTGTGTTCCTATCGGCGATAAGCTATCGCCAAGATTTTTTTAGCACATTTAGTGATCGTAAATGAGAATTACACACTTTATGTATTCTTAGTAGGAATGACCTGCCAATTCAGTCAAAGCCGAACCCTCATATTGCCACTAAATTCTTCTCAGTTATTTCTGAGAAGCACAGGGAATGTCACTGCCGAGCTTCACACCGAAGAGCTGCATCCTATACTTTGCCACTGCTATTCAAGAAAAGGGAATTTTTCAATGCGAAAAAATTCTGCGATTTTTATACTGTCAGATTCAAAAGTTTTGGTCCGATGGCATCCGTCTCTGCCATTACGGTAGTTACAAGTCTTTGTTACATAAGGTGATTACATTGTATAGAATAGATTACACGTGTCAATAATTATTAAATGAAGAAACAAATATTGTTTCAAGTGTTTCGATCACTTCCTTGCCAACCCAATGTATAATAATACGGAATTGTTGAGTAATTTATTACAAAAATTTTCAGAAATTATACTTATCAGATGTTGTTAAATTTACTTTTTTCTTTTATAATTCAGTTAATTTGTAACAATTGTTATGTCTTCAAGTGGTATTATTTTCAACAAAAATTACAACAAATAATCCCGTTGTTTTGGTTGTCAAATCAGCAATAATACTCTCTTATTTGATAAAAATTCGTCAAAACTGTTTTAAATACATAAAATTGATACAATGTGGCAATTGGTGGCATATCGAGAGTTACAGTTACAGGATGGTCCACCAGAGACTTTTCTGGTCTTGCGATTCTGTCTCTAGTGGGTGCAAAAAACAATAAACGGACTTGACGATCTGAAGTGTGATATTTAGAGAACATTTTGACGTTAAAACGAGTGCATTTTTTTTCTCCACTAGAACCAGAGTTCCTACAAGACCAGGAAATTCTCTGGTGGATCATGCTGTATAATTAATTTCGCAATTTCATTTATTATTAAGATTTTTTTTTATCGCGGGGTGTTATTGTTTTATTTTGTTGAAATTTGACGAAAAACATGTTGAATCAATTGTGTATAAAATTTATTTATTATTTCGTAGATTTTATATTTCATAATTTTTTTTTGTTCTGCGAAAATTATCCAGTTTTGTTTTTTTTTAGAGATCAAGGTGTTTTTGTTAATTGCAACTCAATCTTGTTTAAGAGATGGCGATAATTATTAACCTTGTAATAATTTTTAATAATTAAAAACAACAATTTTACAAAATTTAGATCACCATATACAATATTTCCTGTAAAAAAGCAAGTAAAGCAAAATAATTCTTGTAAATGTGATGATAAGTTTCTAGCAGGAAATTCAAAAGAAATACACTTCCTTCATATTGAAATTATAATAGTCGAATTTCAGTTTATCGAAATTTTGAAAATTATCTTTCAAAGTGTCATCCTTAAATTTGTTATTTATTTTCATGAAATTTTTGGATTAGAGGAGAAATTTTCATAAATATTCATCACTAGTGAGTATTTTTTTGTTTTATAAATTTAACAGTTATGGAAGATGTACATTTGAGAGGGCATGGATGGAGCTAATTCCTGTTCAGCTCTTGTACGGTCTATATTAGGCCCATTTTGGAATATTTTCACTTGAAACTTTTAGAGGAGATATTTTGGATCCATATACGGATTAAAATAAGCCCAACTAGCTTATGGATTATTTTTACTCGGGGCGATGTCCATTTTACAATTAATTACTTTTTCAATCCGAGGTTTACATTTTTTCTAAATTATTCCTATCATTTGATTTTAAAAAAAAAAAACACAACACATTATCAATTAGATTTTTTTTTTTTGGATAGAAAATTATCTAATCTTATTTTCTTATAATTTTTTTGCCGAAATTGTTTTTGTATATTTCCGAGCATTCTACAAAATTCTTCAGATTCTTGATAAGTAGCTGGAATTTATTCTCAAACTGGATTATTTGTGGTGTCATTGAAAATCAATTTCCCAGCCTTAGGGCCATATATACTGATTGCTCCAGCGATTTCCAAGGGCCAAAACGGTATTAATTTTCTGGGCATCTATTGGTCAAAAATGGAAATAGGTATATAGTACTCTCTATTTTCTACAAAGTAAACTAGAACTTTCTCGAACCAATGAAGTCATTCGCGAATGTTCAATCCATTGATTCGAGTAAGTACACCGGAACATTGTCGAACCAACGAGGTTATTCGCGAATGTTTATTTTGTTTGATTTATCACCGTAACAATTACAACAAAATAACAATAAGCCATTATAGTTGTCGCAAGCCGGATTAATGACACTGACCGTAGTTTGGAGACCCCGGCAATACAGGATTCAGTTAGTTATTCGATAGAAATTTCTAATTTTCAGTTAGGTAAAACGATTAGATTTATATCTGGAGTTATTATTTCGAATGTGACTTGTTTTTATAATTGAATCATCAATTTGCTTTGAATCAAATTTCCAAATTTTTGGAAATTACTAATTTTTGTGGTTAATTTTTTTCTATAGTAGATATACCTATCATTTTGTGTTGTGGAAATTTTAATCATACAATTTCCAATTGTAGAATTCCGTGAATTTGATATTTCTAGTCGAATTTTCTTCTTAATCGTATTTTTCCAAAAAATATCGCATTCAAAGTCACCTAGTTTTCCATATTTTTATCTTCCTATTCTATTTATTTATTTATTTATTTATTTATTTTAAATAATTTATATAAACATATCCAATATACTTACAATTAATATATGCCAATTGTATTTCAATAACAGTTTTACCAACTTTTTTTTAATGTTCATAAATTTGTTATTCAAATTTTTATACAATTCACTCTGGTGGATATAATATAAAAATTTATACGTTTTGGTTGTCGTTGTAACCAATATATAATGAGCATTTTAGATAAGTCACACTGTATTTTTTCGAATATATTTAGCACTTACCTATATTATTATTATTATTATTATTATTGTTTGAACTTTTACATATACCAAATGCGAATAATAAATATTTTTTCAAATTGGTTATAAGCAGAACTAACTAGTCTATATAGTTATAGGTACATATGTAATGTATAATTGAGTGACATTTTATTATCCTGCAAAAATTTATTCTACAAATCATATAAACAAAAAAACTTCTCGCCATTATTACAACACTTTAATTTATATATCGGACGTTAATTTGTTGTTGTTTCTATTGTTTATACTATAAATATGCTTTTTTTCTTCTATATTTATAGTATAATGTTATATACATACATATATATTATATTCACTTATAATGAAACATGTTCCATGTATTGTTGTCCTTGACGCCCCAACAGATCCACCAACTTAACTTTACAAGTAAACGCAATAAGGCCAATAAGTCCTTTAATATTATAACTCAATTATTCGATTTCGAATAATATTTTATTATTTTGTCCGATCTATATAAATTTAACTATATAATTACATTACAATTATTAAATTATCGATTATATCGAATGATTCAATTTATTTAGAAGACTTATTATTTATTTAACTAAATAATAGTATTCTATTATTAAACATAGTTTGGCCTTAATTTGTTTGATAGTAGGTTTTCCTGGTTTACATATTATGTATAGAGAGTAATAGTCAAAGTTTATATACTAAAACTTGGTTTAGAAATTATTTAAAACCCATTCTATATAATAATATCGTGTAACAAATATCAATTTACATAATTCATGTATTCTAACCGATATTATTATAACGTTAACCAATCGGTTAAAATATTTTCTTCCAACCCTCCAACGAGAGCTTTTTTACCATTTGTCAATTCGTACAAATAGGGGGAGTATAGTGAGCCATTTTGTTACTATATTCGAATTATTACTATTATTCTTATTATTATTATGAAGTATTGATTTTTTTTCTTTGCTAAAATTATTAAATTATCTAAACGCAATAATAATAGTGGATATATCAATTAAAATTGTGATTCAAGTCGTTTGAATTATTGATAAATTTTAGTTTAGCACGCCCCTAATTTTATCGCTATATTATTTAATGTCTTTATGTTATTACTATGGTCGAGTTCTTCTTCTCATCAAAGATTCAATTAATAATCCGGAAGTTTCTATCATTATTTCAACAATTTATAATTGCATATCCGTACTATCTATCTATACGAGTATATATTTAATAATAACAAATAACCATAAGTTTGATTGATTTATATTCAAATATCAATTTATTGATTTATTTCGTATAAAATTCCCAATTTGTGTGTTATTGTTTGTTGTATAGCGTAGATTTTATAAAATCAACCTACTTTATTGCTTTATAGCAATAAAACAGATTACCAATTTCTATTGTGAGATTGTTTTCTTTTTTTTTTCTTTCAAAGAATTATAATTTTTGATGAATTTATCCATAGAAATTCTAAATAATATATTAAGAAGAATAATAGAGAGAAAGCCGTCTATTTTTATTTTATTTTTTAAATAAATCCACGTATTTGTTGTTAAGTTTCGTGCAATAATAATTGTCGTAAATCTTGATGAATTTAATTTAATATTAACAATTATTGCTTCTCTATAATAATAATAATAATAAAAATTTTAATTGATGATTTCACTTGATTATCATTTAAAAATTAATTAGGATTTTTATTGAAAATAAAAGAAGAGGCGTGCAATATTTTGCAAAAAAAAAAATTAGTTTTATAAACGAAAGTTCTAACAATAAATATAGAATTTATTTTAAGTGAAAGCCGAATATGTTATTTATTAAACAAAAATGGATTTAAAAATAATATTTAGATTTTTCTTTTACAATATCGGCTCAGATTTATAGAGAAGATCAAAAGCTTTCAGCGGAATTTCTCAAAACTATAATACACCATTTTGTGACGATCACATTACTATATATATACAGCGTGTGTCTCGGAGATAGAACCCCAACAACTTTAGGGCAAACTTGATAGAATTGAGATCTGACAATTATTTGTACTTTTCTTATCTAACAATAAAATATCAACTTTATCATTTTAAATAGAGCACCCTATATATATTATTTTGTTCCTGAATTTTCTGGACAATCACCTGTCCTATACCTCCAATTTGAACAGTTTTGCCACAATTACAATTACCACTACCATAATCAATTGAATGGAAAATCACATGTATCGTAGTTGGTATTGGATTCACTGGTGGATTCGAAAATGCAAAAAATATATTTTATTTAAAATAACAAAACTTATGTCTAGTTCCGGTATAACCGGAAGTGGCATAGAATTGTGAATATTTCAGTTGAATACACCGCAAGTGAGAGGGGTGTACTTTTAAATTTTCAGATCTCAATTCTAATTAGTTTTCCCCTAACAAATGGGGTACCATCTCGCTGAGATACAGCCTGTATTTATTTACGTATATTATTGTTATTTGTTGGTTTATCGTAATTTAATAATTTGTTAAATTATATTTCTAAATAAGGAGAATTACGTGTTTTGTTAAATTCTGTTGAAATTGTTGAATTTGACACCAACAAATTTTTGTCGCTTTTCAAGGTTGTGGAAAAATTATATTTTTATTATTGTTGTAAAAAAATAATAATAATTAAAAAACAGTTGTATTCGTATTTCATGCGAAATTGCAACAATTTTCCTTTTTTGATGATTTATTTATTGTTTAAATTTCGAAAAAATAAATAAATAAATAAACATTTCGATTGTTGTATGGAATGCTTGAAAATATTCAGTTGTATTTCGTATTTGATTTGATTTGTTTGGTTTTTAATAAAGTATTGAATTGTTTTAGGGTTGGAACGAATCGCTGAAGAGTTGATGGGTCGTAGGAAATGGAAACTATATCAAGATTCCATGTCGAGAAGTTATTTGCAACCATTGAACAACAATATAAAAACAATAACAAATTATCACAGCAACAAGGATCAATCTGTCGTTGTAACAGAAACGACGACACTAGAAGAGCAACAACAAAACGAAGAATATTTGAAGAAAACTCAAGAAATACTATCGGAAAAAGACAAATTAGTTTCATTATCGATAAAAAACGAAGACGAAATAGAACAGAAAGAGAACGAGAAATTTTTATTATTACAACAACAACAACAACAACAGAGAATAGTGGACGAAAGACTGAAAGACTGGACGCCGGAGACAAAGTGCTATTTTTGTGTCGACGGCAAACTGGATAGTGTAAATACGACACACGGGGTTTTGGTAAGAGAACTACATAAAAATATGCCCAATAAACCGCCCCTAAGACATACAGGATGTTCATCAAGTAATTGTACGAACTTCAAAGGGTCAGTCGTTGAATAAAGTTCATATGAACGATTTATGGTTCTTGAAATACAGGACGTCCATAAAAATTGTTTCATTCAACTTTTTGATTATACAATTTTTTGTTCAATAGCATGACAGTTTGACAAAATTTAGGATAAGAAACTCCAATATTCACATAGTTGTTTATTGAATGTTAGAAGACGCCATATACTTGTACTTGGATTCAAATAACAATAACTATCTTGGGTCACACTGTGTATCACTTTTGACTAAAAAAACCTAGTTGATAACATTTACAATAATCCTTTAAGGCTTCATGTTCATATGAACTTTTTATATTGAAATAAGTCGGATTCACTTTTTAAATTCTGTGCAACTACTTGATAAACATCCTGTATATTCACCCGAATTGTATTCAATTCAAATTAAGACGTTTAAAATTAAAAAAACGACACTTGAAATTAATATATATTTTTAATTAGATAGAAATATGTGTTATCCTTATCAAACTTATTGTGGTAGATGGGAGTTTTCAATAAGTCAGACAAAGAGAACCATAGATTCCATAGAACTAATACAATTTTTTTTTTTTTAATGCAATTTTGTTTACAATCTCTTTATGAGTATTATTTATATGGTAAACGAAAAACGTGTAGAGATTTGATATCTTACAAATGAATCGAGTTTAAATCAAGCTTACTAGATCAAGTTGGAATTTTTGATGATTTCAACAAATTGCAATGATAATCTGTTACCCGCCACATATGAATGCATGTTAATTATTTATTTAAAAAAAAATAATACAACATGAAATATTATATAGAATTGAACAACCTACAACATTAAATAAGTTACTTAATAAACGACTATATAGAGAGATAAATAGAATAACGGGGGACGAATAGTTGGTTTTAGTATAGTTATAATAATAGTAGTTGGCCAGAAGGTCGGCCATATTCTTTAAAGCTATTGGTTAATTTATTATTGAAGGATTGATTATTATCAATTTTCTAAACTAATTATCCACTACTACTACAACAATAATTAACAACTTACTAGACTCGGATCGTATTGAACAAGAAACCGAGGTCTTATATATTCACTCACACACGGAACCATCCATTAACGTTGCTATTAATACATGAATAAAACAAGTGTCGTAATAATCGAATGCTCTAAATGAGATTTAATCGAATACAAAAGAAATCGGGAAAATAGGACCAATAAAATGAAATTTGTGATTACAGATAGATGGACAATTCTCTACTATCTTTGTCAAGTTTATTGTAAGATTGGAACTTTTATCTAAATTAGACAAAGAACTATATAGATTCTATAGACTTAATAAAACAAGTAGTACATTTGGAAAATGTTCTCATTATTTCGAAATCCTATACAGGTGAGATTTATTAATAGTTGAAAGGTCCTGTAAAGGATTTGGATAATAAAAAACTAAATAACGCCCACTAGATTTTGTAATAAGTAATACGTTCAATTTCTGATAGTTGATTGCATTTCGTTTATATAGTAGGATTTATTTATGTCACATGTTATAAATTATAAAGGACAAAAATAATAGTTGGGGAATTTTGGCCAAGGCTATAAAATTTATTAATAATTATCGAATTGTAATTATTTTCAAATATCTATAATTTATAATGAAAATTGAATAATTATAATTAACTTTTGTTTCTATTATTGCACAACATCAATAGGACAATTAATGATTAATTTAAATTTTTATTCATATTTTTGATTTTTCCATTCAGAAACATATACGTATATATTTTATCAATAAATATTTATCTATATTTTAAAATACTTAACAATAATTATAATAATCAATCATATAATTGAAATTATTGAAAATTAATTTAAAATTGAAATGCACACCCAAATATATTTTATCTTGTTGTCGTGTCTCTCTAATTATTGCTTAAATAAAATCAAAGGATCGTCTCTTCTTTGTAACAACAATAACAATAATAATAATAATAATAATATACCATATATACATTATAACAAAAATTGCATTAGATTAGTCATGGAAATACATAATCAAACCTTAAGCTGCGTCTTCACTGATTTGTTAAAGTTATGCCCATACGAGTAGCGTTATTACTTTAGATTGTACATAGTTCGTTTAAAAAATCATACATGGCATTTGTAAAATTGTTTTTGTGAATTATTGGATAATAATTTTTTGTTTTGATATTTTTTTTGTTTTCGTTTTTTTTGCAGAGTCCCCGCCAGTCGGACTCTGATTCGTCAGATAGCCATAGCGACAACGACATTCCGCCATCGTTGACGCCATCCGCAACAAGTTTGCTCAATAATAATAATAATAACCATCACCACCATCGATCCCATCATCATCACTACCACAACAACAACAACAACAATAATCACCATCATCATCATCACCATCATCCGCATAATTTACAATCACCAAATATCCATCCGGCTGTTGTAGCGCCTATCAATATGACGACGATGGAAAGCGTTACATCAATGGCATTAGCGGCTGCTTTTGCTGCTGGTGGTAATTCACCTGGAACATCACCAGCAACACCAACCCCTTTATCTTTCTATACACCAAGTTTATTAACACATAATTGGTATCATTTGGCCAATGTAGCTAGAACATTTCAAACGGATCGTTTAACGCCGGCTGGTGGTGATAATAATAATGATAATAAGAATAATACGGGAGGAATTGGTAGTGGTAGTGGTGGTGGTGGTGAACAACCACTCGATTTAAGTAAAGGATCAAACAACAACAGTAATACCAGTAATCATAATAATATTAATAATGCTAATAATAATGTACGACTGCACACTTTGGATACTAAACAAATATTCAAGTGAGTAAAACTGACAATTTTTCTATACAAATTCATATCACCAAGACACCACAAAAATCTTATCCATAAAATAATTGCTAGTATTCCATACGTTGTTACTTTTTTTTTATTTTTTTAATTAAGTTACTCATTTTTATTGCTCAATCATAGAAGAACCTATAAAAATCAATAAACCGTTGTCGTAATAATATACAGGACGAGTTTCGAGGATTGTTCAAATAATTTAATCGAATTTATTCCATCTATTACAAAAATTAGAGAAATCCCGAACTACAGTCTGTATAGGGTGCGCCAAGTTTTACCGCCACCTCCAAAATCACCCTTATTTACAATCGTAGGAAAATCATATTTGGAAGTATTAAAGAAACACAAGTACACTACAGATTGGTCTAATTAATAATTAAATTTCAATTAATTACCCAACAATTTCATCAATAAATCTATAGTTTTGAATGGATTTTTGTTTTTTTTCACGTCATTGGATAGAACGTATTTTTTTAATTACAAATTGATATTAACTTTAATCAAAATATGGCTTAATATTCAAATTAAATCGACTTAATTAGTTTACCATTTCTGGCTTATTGCTATCTTCATTTGCCTGGGCCCATCATCGATTTAAAAGATATTTTGGAACAGGCCCGGAATAGAACCAATAACCAATAACAAATTTCTTTCGTAGAACAAAAATCACAACCGAGTATGGCCCTAAGCCTACACCTCATTTTTACCTGCAGTAAGATATTTTGGGTTTATCCAGGCTGAAAGTTGTAAATCATTTCAAACTACCCCATTACGAGAGTCAAATTGTAAATTATTTGCACTTTGATGCGTGTGATACAATTTTCAATATAATTAATAAAATAAATCTGTTTTTGCCAAATTGTATTGAAGCTTCAACAGCATCGATTGGTACCAAAAAATTGTATTTGAATAATTTGAATATTGATCCCCCCGTTCCGATTATTTCGTTATTAATCCGATATTTTATAGTTTAGAAAAAAATTAACAACGTGCACTTGAAGTGCACATATGAGGGTATCATACGTGCAAATTTCAGATTTTTATCCATGTAAATAAGGGTGATTTTGGGGGTGGCGGTAAAATTTGGCGCGCGTCCTGTATACAGAATAATACCTTCTATTGATAATTTTGAGACGAAAAATCCTGTACTACTATAGCACTTGAGGCATAGATAATTAGTAATTAATTAAAATAAGTAGCCAATCAGCTGTGTACGCTGTTACTGTCGTGGCACCCTATAAAAAACTCCCTCACCCTCGGTTGTCTTACCGCTATAAAACGCACCTGATTGGCTTCTTATTTTAATTAATAACTGATTATTTATAGGCGTTTAGTAGATAAATGGCAGAGTACTTTTCGTGTTAGAATCTTATTTTCTATGGAATATTACAACAATATCCGTCACTTCCTGGACACTCTGTATATATATATATATGAGAAAAAAATGTGAAGAATAGAAGCCTAACAAATTGAATTACGAATTTATCAGTGAGAAAAAAAATCTATTGGTCTTTTATCGATTATTATTTATTGTGCATGAATTGTACAAATAGATATTGAAAAAAATGTTTCAATTCAATAAGTCTAGACATCATATAGAAATCGTTCTGTTTTTTTTCTTAATTATTATTAATATTATTACCATATTTGTTTATTATCAAAAATTAATAGAAAATTGATAATAATAAATATATAATAACTAATAAAATCCGAGTTTTGACCGATAAAATTTATTTATTTCAAAATACAGGCTGGTCCACCAGGGCTTTCCTGGTCTTGTAGCTCTGGTTCTAATGGGTGCAGAAAAAAAAAAAATCGGACCTGATGATGTAAAGTGTGATATTTAGAGAACATTTAGACGATTTCCTAAACTTTAGATCTTCGAGTGCGTTTTTTTTTCTCTTCACTAGAACCAGCGAGTTCCTACAAGACCGGGAATGCCTCTGGCGGACCATTCTGTATAGAAAGACAATAAAAATTGAATTTATTCGATTTTATTTTGAATTGAAATTGAAAAAGAACAAAACGATTTTAATGTTTTTAATCTGCATTGTTATTATTGACTTCTGTCAAAGATTAAAATTATATACGTATATATATATATATATGTATATAGAAAAAAAGGAGTTCATTTAACTGAATATTATTTTTGTTATTGTCTTTCAATTGTTAAAAGTTGAATGGGGAACATCCCGATTTGTCGTCGTCGTCCACACGAAAATTTCCTTATTGGAAATAGAAAAATCGATAATAATCATCATCTTTATAGATAGAATTGCCGATATACTAAAATTTTCTACGAAATACCAGCAGGAATTTTCGACACAAAATTCTCTTCGATAATAATCATCAATATATTCCTGCAATCGTATATACAGTTATTATGTAATATGAACTTTTCTGCGAATTGGTTGAAATTACGAATTTTTGGGCGGATAAAAAATGAGTTCAATCCTTATCTGTCTATATATTACATTATTATTTTTATTTTTTCATAATAATGCTACTTGGTTTTTTAACATTTTTATCAAGAGAGAGTATTGTGCGGGGTCAATCCACTCGCTCTTCCACCCGTTTTGCACATGGTCTATTTGTTTTTTATATCTCGTATATATATATTTGTTACTGTTTACCGTCGTCTATGTTTGCAAATGGCACAATTATTATTGCGAAAATAATTTCGATTACTATTATTTTTTTTGTTTTGTTTATTTAAATTTCATTAATGAATGTTGTTGTTTTTTTTTCCATTAATCAATTTTTGAATGGTAGTGTGTCAGGGTGTTATCAACATTAATTGATACAAGAAATTTTCAAATTTCCATTATTTAATTAATAATAATAATAATAATAATAAAATAAACGCAATATGTTTACCGATAGGCTAGGTTAGTATACTCGATATTTTTTTTTCAATTTTATCATTCCAGTAAAATTTGTTTGTACGAATTTCAACTGATAACAGTCTATATACAAGTCTCGATTGTATTGTTACGTTAAAACAAAAAAACCAAAAAAAAAAAAACATACTAGTAACCCAAAATATTTATCTTTATAGTGCATTTTTCGAATAAACAAAACAAGTGTTGTTATTTTTATTTTTATATTTAAATTTTATTATAATTTGTAACATTGACAATCGAATTTTTTGATAATAATAATAATAATAATAATTCATAAATTATTGGAATATCGGAATAATTTGTTTTAATTGTTGTTTATTGATAAAAGTCCGTTATTATTTATAAATATCGCCCTTGTCCTAGTTTGAAATAAATTTTTGTGCCTATGAGAAATACATTGACATTAATTTGTAATTGTCGACAATTTAGATATAAATTTATTATCAAGCTATTTTTTTCCCCTACAAAAAATTTCCACTTTCTCTTGTATTTTATTTGAATTTATTATATATTTTTATTTATAAAAAATTCTTTTCCCATCGATGCTTGATAGCAAACAATGTTGCATCTGAAAGTGATATTGTTCGTTATTGAAGATTGACAGACAGGCATTTTAGGAATTTGAAATGAAATTGCACCATATCAGTTATTATTGGAATATCAATGGAAAGATTATGTCGGTAAAATAATGAGAACTCATCGAATTCCAAAATTGTTGTTTTACAATTATTTTTATTAAATTTGTATAGAAAAAAAAACAAAACTCCAAAGATGTTTAATTTCAGTTTTGATTTTAGAGCGAAACCGAGAATGTCAGCAGTGGCTAGTCGACGTACATACACCGAAGATGAATTACAAGCAGCCTTAAGAGATATCCAATCGGGTAAATTGGGTACAAGAAGGGCAGCTGTTATTTATGGTATACCACGGTCAACATTAAGAAATAAAGTTTATAAATTGGCATTGGAAAGGGAACGCGAGTCGCATCTAAATAATTCAACAACTCCATTGAAAATAGAAGAGGAAGAAGTAATGGACGATGATAAAGAATTATCCGGTGCTGAAGAAGAGAAAGAAGTTGAGAAAGCATTACAAGCACCATTATGTGATATATTACGTTTATCAAATATGGAAATACCAGTAGATGTTATAAAAAATATCATGCAGAAAAGTAAAGATGGCCAAGAGAATTGGGGTATTGAACATAGCGAATTAGGACCATATATACAAAATTTATTGTTGGCATCGCATAATTTGATGGCGGCAAATCAAAAAAATTCAGATAATACAGTTTTGAATAGTGTTATGCCGGAATTTTTGAAACGTATCATAAATGAAGACCAATCAACAAAAATTCAACATATACAACAATCGAATAATAATGGTGAAAATGAGAAATTGATGCGACCAAGTCCATCAAATTCGGTAACTAGTAATAAACCAGATCGTTTACGTTCTGAATCTGATATGGAAACAGACGAATCACCATCGAATGTGATATTAAAAATTCCGTCCTTCAAGCCGACATCAAGTAAAAATGGATGTGATTTATTATTTAATAGAAATCAAATTGAAACAAATAATATTATATCACCGCCAATATTAACAGCAAATGAATCGAGTTCACCGCCGATTTTATCAGCTAAAATGACGATAAAAGATGTCAAAGATGTTATAGCGCAAAGTATTAGTCAGAAATTTCAACAGAACTTGGAGCCGGCTAGAAGGCCACAACAACAACAACAACAACAGCAATTACAACCGCCACCAACACCACAACAACAATCAGCACTTATTGAAATGGATTATAAACGTGGTACTTATACGCCACCGTTACCTGGTGGAATTTCCGTTATTAAAACACAAGATTTAACACAACGGCCACCATATCAACATACACAACAGCAAATTAACAAATCACAACCGAATGCGCCAAATAGTGTTGTTCATAATAATAATAATAATAATAATAACAATAATAATCTTGCGAATCAAGCTGGTGGTAAAGGGACACGTCCGAAACGTGGTAAATATCGTAATTATGATAGAGACAGTCTTGTGGAAGCTGTTAGGGCTGTGCAACGCGGCGAAATGTCCGTACATAGGGCGGGTAGTTATTACGGTGTGCCCCATTCGACATTAGAATATAAAGTGAAAGAACGCCATTTGATGAGACCGAGAAAACGTGATCCAAAACCGAATCCGGTTGATGAGAAAATTGCTAGTTTAAAACAAAACGATATACGTAATACACAAGATAAATTGAAAACAACAACAAATAATAACAATAATAGTGGTAATAACAATAGTAATAATAATAATAATAATAGTGGTAGTATGAAACCACCACAAAAATTCCCACCAACATCACCAAATGGTATGAAATTACCAATATTTGGTGAACCAGGTATTGGTCCATTATCTGGTTATAATCCTGCACCATTTCCATTTTGGCCACATCCAGGCTATCACATTCCTATTGATTTTGCTAGGAATCCAACAACAACAACAGCTACACCAACAACCGCAACAACACCACCATCATTCCCACCAAATCCGGAATTTTTTGCATCGCAAATGATGCAAAAATTACAAGAAGACACATCAAGAACACCACCAATAACAACAAATACTCCATTAACAACAACAACAACAATAACAACAGCAACAACAACAATAACAACAACAACAAATCCAAATACATCACCGGCATTAGCGAAAAGTGCCCGACAAATTGCTGAATCATTATTAGATGGTACCGGATCGAATGGTTCATTTTTAGATGGTATAATTCGATCGAGTCTAGAACAAGGTGTACCATCAGTTGATGATAAATCACCGAAAGAAGATAAGAATGTTGCTCCTGAAAATATGTCGAATAAAGCGTTATTAGATCAATTATGTCGGAATAGTCGATTAACACCATTAACGAAACCATTATTGAATGATCCAAATAGTTCTGGTGATGAATCGTATAGGAAAGGTAGTAGTCCGTTGAATTTCTCAGGAGGTAATCGAAATAATTTCATTAATTATGATAATTTTGATATTAATTTGGTGTTTTTTTTTTGCTGGGAATGTTTCAGTATCACGAGAACCCGATAGTTCTCCACCGCTACATTACGATCAACATTCAAATTCAGCATTAACAAATCCGATTGGGTCTTCTATTGAATTACCGACTATTGAATTATCGAATGATTCGAATGATGATGATTCATTGAAAGATGATGACAGATTAATGATGACAAGTCCTCCACAACAACAACAACAACAACCACGTATTTATTTAAAGAAAGATCTGACCAATCCAGATAATCTGCAACCTGAGATGTTGATGCGTTTCCGGGAATTATTACCGGATACGGAGCGGAATGGCATCAATGATGGTAGTATAATAACAGGAAGTGCCTCGGATAACGATGCACCTCAAGACTGACATCTATCTATTGTAAGTGAGAGATTTTTATACTGATGATAGAGAAAAAACAATAACAACAACAACAACAACAAATTATCTATATAAATTGTGTAATTTAATTATTTTGGGGAAAATACAATACTTATTGTGGTTGTAAAAGTGAAAATTTGAGCCTCGATGACGGTGTTTGTTGATCAATTATTTATTGTTTTATTATTTTTAGAAGAAAAAAAAAACAAATTTGCAATTGTTTAAATTGAACTAAAATTGTTTATTAGGATTAAAAATAAAATAAAATAGTATTTTTGGGTATAAATAACATCAAAGCAGTAAATTGTACATTTGATGTTTTTTGATAAATTTAAAAATAATCAAATCAGTACTCTAAATCAAAAACATACCATTCCTGCAAGATAGCCAAACTAAAATCCAAACATTCCATCTTTATTATCATATTTTGATAACAATTAAAAGACAAATTTCGGTTGATTTCAATTAAATTAGACAAAACAAACAAAATAGTTTGGTTATCATTGCAAAATTCGTGTTTTATTGTTCGGTGTTTTTTGGCAAGAATTTTAAAAAAAAATTAATAATAACCAAACCAAATATTCTTCACAATAATAATGTTCTCATCAATGTACTCTCTCTATATGTGTCTTCAACGTGGCGTATACCTCAACAAAAATGTATAAAATTCATGCGATACATGTGTTTTTATCATGCTGCTTTGATGGTTTTTGTTTTTGTTCTTTGAAAAAAAAAATATATCGAAAACCCTTTGGGATTATCCCAAAAAATTGAAAAA
>JAZBGX010000060.1:18347-61869 GCA_037414775.1 Zonitis immaculata
ATTAAAAAAAAAAATAATAATTTTTCAATACATAAATGAAGCTTCAAAGCTTCCAAATTGGAAAAAATTAATAATTATAAAAACAAAAAATAGTTCTAAGATTTTCAAACACTTGTATTTTATAAATGTTTGTGTGTTTTATCACTTTTGCGCTTGCCAATTTACTCGATTATTCGTGGAAAAAAAAGAAAATTACCAAAAATTGAATTAGGATTTTTTCGAATGATTCAGAGGAAATTCTCTTAATTTAACTAAAATTCGGCTTACAGTGTCTGGGAAATTTAATTTTTTTTTTCCTAAATAAATTGAATAGAATCTAACACAAGTGTGCCACCAATTGTGCAATTTTTGTTTAATAATTTTTTTTTATACATATATATATATAATTGTGATAATTGTTGTTTTTTTTTTGCCGAGCATAAATCACACGTGGTCCAAAATTGTATCTCCCCCGAATTTTTTTATAATGAACCGATCAAAAAAGAGTAAAAAAAAAATTCGCGAAAAATCAATGTATACGCCATAGAAAATTTATGTTTTCCAATGATTTTCAGTATTTTTTTTTTCTCTAACAAAATTCAAATTGCAATTTGTTTTCGAATTGGACCAATCATTATTGATATTTTTTAATTTTTATTATTGTTAGTTTATTATGTTTGTTTTCAATAGAATATTGTCATTCCACATTGTAGCTTTTCACAAGTACAAGACTTTCTTTTATAGTTTCTATTCCTAATAATTATTTTTTTATAATTACATAACATTATTATACATTAATTTTTAATAATTTTTTTTATATCAACGTATTTGTTAATTAATTCTTAGTTATATTAGCTTTATTATTATTATTATTATTATTATCTAGTGATAAACAATATATGACTTAAGTTTTGCTTTATATATTATTAAAAAAAAATTGAGAAAAAAATAACGTGTATATAGTAATTTTTTCAGCGCACTTGAATGTTCGTGTGCCTGCAGGATTCAAAAATTATTAATAACAATTGAAATTGGTAACAGAACATTGTTTTTTTTTTTAAAAAAAAAACAACAAAATGTTGTTTAATTAATCTTCAGTTTTTGTTTTTTGTTTTTTCAAACAGAGCAAACCACAAACTACAATAGTTAAAAAAAAAAAACAATCCACACAAAATAAATAAAAACACAATTGCCCACATTTAATCACATTGATGAAGAGCAAAAACGTCTTTATTACGTAAAAGTTGATATTTTATTATTAATTGTGTAATTGTTTGTTATTATTATTATTATTATTATTATTATTATTATTATTATTATTACGTTGCAATATATCGTAGGTTTTCTATTATTATGGTTAGTTGAAACTAATTCCTTTTGTTTCAATTTGGGTGCAATTGTTTTATTTCTAAATTTGTAGTAAAAAAGCACCTTATTATACGTAAATTTCGTTTTCATTTATTCATTTCCAAAAAAAAGTTTCTCTCAATATTTTAAATAATTAAGTGGTCGTCCTTTATTATAATTTATTTGTTTTTGTTTTTTTTTGTGACAACACAATTATTTGTATACTTAAGTAGTTGATAGTAATTTTCTTTTTATCAGAATGAAATAAATAATTGTAATAATAATTTGACACTTAACAGTACAAGAAAAATGGAATATAGGTTTATTCTTATTATTATTATTAATTATAATATCATTATTTTAATCAGTTTTGTAAATGAGAAATAACACTAATCAATAACCAGGTGATGGCACTTAAACTAACACATAATTATACAAATTTAGAAAAAAAAAACAAGATATAGCTAGCTTAAGATTTTAATTAGGTACGTAAACAGTAATTGTAGTTTTTTAAAATAGTGGCCCGAATTTTGCAATTCTAATCGAATGATTTTGTTTATATTACCCCACGTAAATCGCCCCCCCCCAATTATATAAACAAATTCAGCTCTTCATTAATGTGGTAGCAAATAATAACAGGTTCAAACTCAAAAAATTTGTAAATAATACATAATAATAAAATAGTCTGAAATATAAACAAATTTGAAAAAAAAAAACAACAACAACAACATGGCATATTTGGAAACTTGAAGTTAATTCTTTATTACATTTTTTTTTTTATTATAACAACGAAATCTGTTGGCGCTATCAGTTTATGCAACTCTCTATCCATCTATCTCTTATTATTTTTGGCGAATTTGGCTTTTTTTTTGAAAATCAAAAAATAATTGGTGTAATGATAAAAGCACCAAACACCAAAAAGTGTCTTCTTGTTTTTTGTACCTGTTTTTTGGTGCGTAATTAATTTGAATCTAGTCTTAAATTTAACAAAAAGAATTGGTATAACTTATTAGAATTGAAAATTTTGTAAATTATGTGATCGGCGGAACTCGATTATCAAAAAAAAAAAAAAGACTGATGAATTTTCGGTAAATTAATTTTTGTTTCAATTTATAGAAAAAGAAAAAAAAATACAACTTTAAAATATGCCATAATCACACAAATCCACACACACACACACACACAAATACAAGAAAATCATATATAAATATATAATTAAGGAAAACATATTAAATAAAATTAAAATAAATAAAACTGTTGCATACACTGGGACCAAATCAACCGATTCATATCTGAAATATCAAAAAAATATATCAAAATAATCAACACATGTTTCAGTTTCCCTTGAATTACGTTGATTTTAATTTTGTTAGAAATATTCCATTATTTGACAATATTTTAGAATTAAAACAAATTGAAAATTCAAATGATACTAAAATAGGATAAATTTTAGTATCTGGAAATCGTTCGTATTATAAAATTGTGACTATAAATGCCTTTTAGCGTGGATATATTTAATATCAATTTGTTGTATTTTCATATGTAAAGGAAAAAGGCTGGATTATTGTGAAAAATTAATTTATCTAAAAAAAAAACCACTATTTTTTATTAATTTTAGTGTGATAAATTATATTATTAAATGAAAATTGTGTAGTATAATTATATTATTGATGGGAAAATTATCTAGCATTTTTCCTGAAATACAACGTGTTCTTGTTCGTGAATATCTGTGAAATTGTAAATCATGTTTTATTAATTATTGATTATTATTATTATTATTATTATATAAATGAAAAGTTAGATGTTTGAACAATTGCTTTGTGGGAAATTGTTATTTTCAGAAAATATTTTAAAAACCACAAAAAAAAATTAATAAATAAAATAAAACCATACACATTGTATATTTATAATGTAATTCTGAAGTATACCAGTATTTATTATACTGTGGACTACATTAAAATGTTCATAATTGTTTTATTTCACAATCCTCACAAAATACAAGAGAATTCCATGGTCCACATTTAAGTTTTACAACACTATTATTAGAAAAATCATATAGAAACGTCAATTTTTGATAACATTCTATATCATCTGGTTTCAATTGTTTATATTTATTCCAACCACAACCGTACAATTCGTTAGTATCTGAAATTTAATTAATTAAAACAACAATCAATTGAATTGAAAGAGGATACCCAAAAGGATGATGGTATGTCGTACACCACAAGCAACAAATTTGATATTTTTATCATCAAAATCGGTAATAACTTGCGGTATTGCTATCGTTGTAAAATTTTCATCATCAATACCCAATTGTCCATTACTATTCCAACCCCAAATATATAAATCACCTTCATTACTAATAGCACAAGAATGCCAACCACCACAGGCTATCGATACAATTTTTATACCACTCAAAGCTTCGATTTGTTTCGGTTCGAGCTCATCATCTAAACAACCGTGGCCCAATTGCCCTCGACTATTAAAAAAAAAAAATTACAAAAAATAATTACAAAAATTAAAATAATACCTGCCAATTCCGCAAGAATAAACATTGCCTTTTCGATCTAATAGAAGACAATGTTCTCGTCCAGTTTGTACGTCGATAATCTCACTATTCTCAAATTCTAATCGGTTTGGTATATTATAGAATTTACCAGAATTTGTTTGGACTATATTTATTCGACTACCACAAGAAATTCGAATTATTTCATCATCATTTTCAATAAAATTCAAATCGGTTTTAACATCCAAATTATCTTTGGATAATTTAATTAAATCACCATTATCGAATAGAATTAAAATTTGTCGATCATTACCAGTGATTTGTTTGATTTTCATTGGAAATTCGATGATTTTTGTTGTCTCATCTAAATTAGCGCTATAAATTTGTAGTATACGATCGGCAACCAACAATACACCATACGTATAACTAACCTCAAAATCCACTAGGCTCGGATTTGGGAAATTGGAAAAATTCTCTATTAATTTTTCATTAGTGGGAAATTGCTGGTATATATTACTACCATTGAAATATAGTTTCATTGTATCGATTTTTGTTTCTATGCTAGTTGTTTTTGTTGACAGTGACTATAATAACTGTACAGCAAAATTGCTCTATTCCAATTTTTTTTGCAAAAGAAAAATCTGGAAATAATCGAAAAATGGTAATTATGACACTTTTATTATTAAATTAAGTTGAAATTATTGGAAGAAATTATAAAATAATGCTTAAAAAAATAATTTTTTTGAGGTTATCGATAAACTGACAACGCGTTGTCATAGCGACTGTTTTGTCAACAATATTCGTAGACTAAATATAGCCCGTTAGAACTTAAAAGCGGGTTTTTTGAAATAAACATTGTTGATCAAATAATTTATTATGAAATTTATTTATTCAACAGGGTTTATTGTCGCTTCTGAGAAAATTACGTCCAACACCTGAACGTGAATTACGTTTATTATTATTAGGTCTTGATAATGCTGGTAAAACGACAATATTGAAAAGTTTAGCATCTGAAGACATTAATCATATAACACCAACAGCTGGTTTTAATATAAAATCGGTAATAACCGATGGTTTCAAATTGAATGTATGGGATATTGGTGGTCAACGTAAAATTCGACCATATTGGAAGAATTATTTTGAAAATACGGATATTTTGGTAATAGGACTAAGGTACTTGCGGCTAATAAGGCCTAGGATGAAGGAGATTTGTGATAAAATGAAAAATACGCCACTTAATCAACAGTATTCGTTAATAAATTATTAATAATTATTATTTAAGGACATTTTTTCATTTCTCTCTTTACTTCATTAAATTAATTGAACAGTTTTTGTGTAACTGTAGCACTTATAAATTAATGACTTAGCAACGTGATAAATCTATAGGAATAGTTTATTAAATAAGAAACAGTTGAGCATTGTACTTATTTTTTGCTTATCTAACTGAGCTAGAGCGTCCCTCGCCCCATAGCTGTACTATTTGTGTACTATATTTATTTATTTGGAAGTAATATTATTTGGATGTTTTCTTATTATTTCTACTAAATGATGAATTATGCAGCACTGGTGGCAAGTAGCAATGAGTGAGATACTGCGCTCAGTAATCTTCTATCTGCATTTTTGTGCATTATGCAGTCGGTAGTGTGGCCGTAAGCGGTTATTTGTTAAATATGGTTTTTGTAGATTAGGCGTTATTATACCCGCAAGTACCTCGTACACTCTATTCGAACAACCTTCAATTTAATGTAAATATAAATACATCTATAGATATTTGTGGTTGATTCATCTGATAAGAAACGTTTAGAAGAAACTGGCATTGAATTATATGAATTATTAAATGATGATAAATTACATGAAGTACCATTATTAGTTTATGCAAATAAACAGGATTTACCTGATGCAATAACAGCAGCTGAATTAGCACAATTATTAAATTTACCATCAATCAAAGACCGGCCATGGCAAATACAAGCTTGTACAGCAATTGATGGTAATGGTGTTCGTGATGGTATGGAATGGGTATGTAAAAGTATCAAGAAAAAATGAACTGAATCTCCATTCTATATATTTATTATAGTTACTATATAGTAAGTTTTCGAGATCATCAAAAAAACAATAAATTCCATTCAAAATAGGCTATAAAATTTATGTAAATTGAGTCCTGTTTTTTTTTTTAAAAATAATTATTATTAATTAAATAATAAAATAAAGTCAGCTTTTGAAATGATTTGATGTTTAATTATTAGGAATAAAAATTTTATTTGTTGTTACAGTGCGGGAATTGCCAATTATTACAAATAATACAGTAAATAGATATTATTGAATAAATCCAAGTACATTGACCTCCTTACAATAATACAACCATCTAATTACTCTAATTAAACAATTTTTTTAATTATTGTATATATTAAGTTAATATATTATATTCGATTGATCTGTATAGTTGCCAAATATTTACACTTGTTTTGATGGGTCAGTAAAAATAATAATTATTCGAGGCCAACGAACTTGAAATCAACCAAAGACCTTGGAGATTTCAATTCTGGACGAGGCCAGAAACCGAACTGAAATATTTCTTTGGACAAAAAATCCAATCACAAAAATTATATATTTTTTTTAATTTTCGAGAGATAGGTACTATTAAAACATAATCTAGGACATTAATAATAATTTAAACAAATGATAAAACAATAGAATTTTCTTAATTTATCTAAAGTATTAAAGTGTGTGTTGTTGCCGTTATCGTTATCACAGCCGAATGGACCAGTAATAAGTCTCCAGGTAAGTCGTCGTCTTCTACCTACCTACTCATAGTAATTTTATTTTAAAAGTGGTCGGGGTATTTCAATATATGATTATATAGTGTTTTGTTTGGGTACCGTAACTGTACAGTTAGAAAACGTACGTCATACCACAAACCGACTTAAGTCAGTTTGGAATTTTTCAACAATTGTGTAGG
This sequence comes from Zonitis immaculata, assembly GCA_037414775.1. NCBI lineage: Eukaryota > Metazoa > Arthropoda > Insecta > Coleoptera > Meloidae > Zonitis > Zonitis immaculata. The sequence goes on from JAZBGX010000060.1 coordinate 25,139, forward strand.
GGTTCCTTCTTACAACACAACACACAACAACAACAAAAAAAAAGTTATTATCGACTAGAATTTATTGGTAGAAAAATTTTTGATTTTGTGACATGTGAATATTTAGTAACAATCAAAGAAAAAAATAATCAAAATTCATAGGTAATTATAATTGTTTTGTTTTTTTAATATTCAACATAATTTATTTACTCATTGTAAATAGAAGTGATGAGTTGAAACGTACGAAAAAATTCCATTCAGTTTAGAATTATCTTTATTTGAATAAATTCCGAATTTCCTTATATAAATAATAATAATAATTCTATAATGAGTTCAAAATGTAACAATAAAAATTTCAACATTGAATCGTCAGCAAAATTTCCAACAATTAAACACATAATATTAAAAAAATATTGCTAAAATTTTTACATATACATACGTATAAATATATAACTGTAAGTTTTGCGGGATATATTTTAAATTACAGTATGACGTTATGTTCGAATCAGTTTGCGAACATATCTAGCGGAAATTAGGTCTAACAAAAAAAAAATGTAACTCCAATTTCTATTATTATTATTTTTTTTTTTCATAAAAATAATTTATTGTAAGCGCACGTTTATCTACAATTTGATAAGAAATAGTAAAAATTTTCAAATAGTTTAGGAAAAATAGGCGTTAAACAAACAACATTGAAGCGTTCCATTCGATATCTGATCGTATGGTTTTATTTTTTCTTATATTCCTATGTACAGGATGTTTATTCAGTAGATACTTGTAGAAACTTTAGAAAAGGCAAATTTTTGGGTAATTCTAAGATGAAAAGTTCATATGAACATGAGTTGGCAACGGCTTGGCTCTCGAGATAAAGCACGGTCCAAAAAAAATTGTCTTTTGTAGAAATTATTGTAAAATAAAAATTTATTTGTAGAAGTACGTTAGTATTGTGAATGATCTGATCGCCGAACAATCAATAAAAGACCCATTATTTCGCTTAGTTTTCAAAAACTCTTGATGATTCAACAATCAACTTACAAAATTCCAATGCAGGTTTAACTTTGAACCTGTTTTCTTTTCGAAACAGCTATTTTATGCGACAAATACTAAGAGCGAGAATAGGTCCGGCTAGTTAAAAATGACATACAGTGCGACACAAAAAAATTATTTAAATCTAGATATAGAGTGTACACTCCATAAATCCAAAATCCTGGTAGAACACTGTATGTGGCACCCTCTAATAAAATACTAATTGTAAGTAAATATTTAGGTTTCGTATCATCGATACTCTAATAATAAGTATCTCCAGTTTTGTTAAATTGCCATGTTATTGAACAAAAATATAATCATAAAAACCTGATAAATCAATTTCTTTTGGACATCCTGTATTTCAAGAGCCAAACCATTGCGGAGCCATGTTCATATAAACTGTTTAGCTTAAAATCAGTCATAGACACAGACTGGTATACAGATGTCCCAAAATTAGGGGTCATCCTTTTAACAGTGTATTCCACAGCCAAAACGAGTAAAAAAACATTTTTTCTTATATTTCCAAAACTGGTTAAGATAAAACTATGACATTTGGTATCATAGGCAAGCATTCAATGCTTGATACATGTATGATATATTTTGGAATTGTTTTATAAAGAAACGGTGTATCCTGTCGAGTAATGACAAGAGTATCATTTTTGTGTGGAATAGAATGAACTTTCAATTCAATTATAATAAAATTTAGATTCAAGCCTACCTTTATTTTGAGGAAGCTTTGCAGATAACATAAAATTGTAACTAGCAACTTGTTAAGCATTGAATGCTTGCCTATGATACCGAATTCCATAGTTTCATCTCAACCAGTTTTTGAAATATTAGAAAAAAAACGTCCTAAAACCTTCAACTTCAAAGGGCTGTAGCCCACTAAGTAAACACTTTACGATCTATTACTATATGAAGTTTTCTTACTATTTTTGGCTGTAGAATACACTGTTAAAAGAACGACCACTAATTTGTGGACACCTGTATAGTTGTTATATCAAATATCGTATCAGATCTATTGGATTTTTAACCCAGATTCGTTATTATTTTCGCTTTCAATTATAGATCTGCGTGCTACGTTTTACAACATTATACATCACTAATCGGACTAATCGGAAAGTACAACACCATAAATATTAAATCGAATTAAGCTAGACTTATATCAGATATCGTATCAGATTTGTTGTAGGTACCGCTTCGATTAATATTTGGATGTTTATTTTATTTATTGTATTTATTCTATATTATCTTAATAAGAATCACATTGTTAGCTGAATTCGTTTACGTTCTTATCAGATATTTGTCACTTTATGTCTCAGATTTGCCTCGACTATTTATAATTCCAGATTTCTAAAGACTTTTATAAATATTTCATCTCGACCAACTTTTAATAATTCAACAATTTGGCGTTAATTAACAAAAGACTAAACGTCAAGAATCTCGTATTGTATTGAAATTGAAATTGGGATTTTCTGTTAACAAATCGTATCAGATTTACTTCTATTAACAAATCGTCTCAGATTTACTTTGATATTAGTGCGGGGCTTTACTAAATTATTCGTCGACATTCTAAAGATCCAATTCTCAAATTCAATATTTAATTACCATTCAGATTTAAAAGGAATTGGATTTATGGGATATCGTATCCAATTCGATTCTAATTAATTTCCAAATTGATAAGATTTGGTGCTTATCTTGCAACTTTTAAATTTTTCGATATAAGTATTATATAATGTATTGTTTTGATTATAGGTATACTACTTACATGAATAATTAATTTATTGTTATCAATAGATTGATAACATCGGGAGCTATAAATTTCCAACAATTATCGATAAATATAATTGTAAAATTCTAGAAATAAAATAGTAAAAAAATTACCTATTTTTGCACAATTTTTCCAACTGGCACGTCATATTCTAGATAATTCTTTATTTATATTTCTATTAAAAATTCTACTGATATTTTATATTTGATAATTCTTTTGTTAATAAAATTTGTTTATTCTATTTTCCAACAGACAAACAAAAAACCTAACTCAATGGCAAATAAACACCTACATCAATTATTCATAATTCTAGTCATATCAACAATTTCTCATCAATCAATAAAAAATAATGAAATCGACGATTCAAATCCATTAGCTGAAGCAGCAGCTGCTATATTGAAAGAGCAAAACCTACAAAATATCGGTAGTTTATTGAATAATATTTTACAAACAGGCGGTGCGAAACATTTAAGCGATCTATTATTGAATACCGCCCAAAATGGTAATGCTGGTGGTATCGATTTAAGGACGATCACATCATTTCTAAGCCAAATACAAAACAACCAACAACAACAACAACATGGCAGTGAAGAAACTAGTTTCGATACAGTTCTATCATTTTTGGGTTCATATCTAGGCCAACCGGGCAATACAGAAAATTTAATGGAATATTTACCGATATTGATGCAAACAATGGGTTCGTTCATGGGTCCAGAAGCGGCTGAACGTGAACGACAACATGCCGAACATTCATGGCTATTACCGCCATTGTTCGAGAAAATCCATATATGGTTTGATCATTTTATGAATTCAGATGTTGGTAGAAAAATGTTGAATACATTAGGTGGTGAGAAATTTATTAAAGTATTTGCCGATGATCAAGGCAATATTAGTTATCAAAGAGTTGTCGATATGTTGGAGAATCATTCATTTAGGAAGCATTGGATACGAATGGTGACTGATCGGATTGCATTTTTCATCGATAAATACTCAAATCCGGAAATACATCGCAAGTAATAATAATAAATTATTATCTATTTAAAAAAATATCAATTACAATAAAAAATTTTTAGAGTCCTTCATAATATCCAACATTTAGTTAACAGTTATTTGAAGAGTCAAGGCTATCCGAAAACAGCAATGTTCGATCCATTACGACCAGTCGAAACAATTAGTTCGTTATTGAATCATTTTGCCAAACACGAATTGAATCGTGATTTGAATGCTCAACAATATGTACAACCGGCTGTTGAATATATACAAGATTTATTGCGTTTAAGTCAAAAAGTACATGCCGGTGGTGATCATAGACAATTATCGGATAAAATTGCCGATACAATTAATTTGGAAATTATCGAACCGATAGCTCGCGTTAATCGGGCATATCGTTTTGCTAAAAAAGTACCACAATGCGATCGGTAAATGAATTTTACCCTTTCAAAACAGAAAAACTAGATTATATTATTTTTTTATTTCATTTTTTAGTTATGTTATGTGTTTAGTTAATGAGAAAAGTTCCCATGAAAAATCGATGAGTCTACCAGGATTAAGGCAATCTTTAAGTAAAACTACCAGTTTGATATTGAGTTGGTTTTTGAGTGGCAAAACTGGAACATCGTTTTGGTCATTATATAATATGATTACTGAAGACCAAAATTGCAAAGTAAGTCACAATAAATTCGATTTACGATTATATAGAATTTTAATTATTATTATCATTTTTCATAGACCTATTATAAAGAAATTTGTGAAGGTTTCCATGTGGAGGAAACAAAAGTAACAACAGAATATGTACATAACGAGTTATAATAGAAATTCAATCAATTCAATCCAGGAATCTTAATTTATGTTAATTACTAATTTGTAAAAAATAATATTAATAAATATTTAGTCTCAAACGGTTTTTACTGATCGATTTCCATAAATATTTAGATCAAATTGATTGAAAAATTGGGCATTTTCTGAGGAAGGAATGTTTATTTCAATTTTTTTGTTTGGTTCAAAAAAATTGGGAATTCTGAAAACGACCTACAAGTTAAACTAAAATTGATAAATTCAATGGGAAAATATGACCGAGCTGCTCAATTTCCTTGAGAAAAACGTTAAGCTTTATTGGAAAACTATCAGGATTGCAATTGATGATTTGAGTAAGATATCGGCTAAGTAGCCACCAAGAAGCATCCGTTCAGGTCCTAATGGTTATGATAAGACAAATGTTGGTTAACAATTCATCAATCGTATCGGGTTTATTGCTTTTAACTGATTGAATTTATCTGACATAGCTTTAAGGAGAATAGTTCGAAGGTATTCAATCATACGGGCTCGATGGCCGAGTTATGGAATCATTTCGTAAAAGTAACAATTCACTGAACAATCTTGAGTGACATTTTAGAGTAATAAGGACCGATGACTCTTGTGTGGATTGGACCTGTGCCAATATCGATAATTTTGTTTATTGTCAAAACTACTGAGCTAGAAGTGAGCATCATCGGAAAAGAAGAGTTTGCAATAAAGTTCGTTGTCGATTTTTAACATTTCCAGTTATTTTTTTCGAATTTTAGAATTCCAATAAACTTTAATATACAAAAAAAAAAAAATTTCTTTATCGTTGTAATAACTAAACAAATATGATCGTAAAACATTAAATTGCCGTAGTATACAATAATAACTAATTAATTTATATATAAATAGCAAAAACTTGAACGTATCGTGCAATAATTATAGTCCGTGCATAAAATTTATCAAATTGTAAGGTGATAACTCGAACTCCAGCTATTATAAAACAAATTTAAATAAATACCGAAAACGATATTTTTCAGAATCGTACTGAATTTAATTATGAATTTTAAGTAGAATAAAACAACTATTGAAATTATTCTTATTGGTTTATCTAATTTTCACAACAACATCATTGAAATAATCGAATAATATAATAGTTGTTTGATTTTAATCCGGGAAAACCTGGTTTTTCCGAAAGATTTCTTGTTGTATGTGAAAATTTTATTTTTCAAACGACAAATCCGAATCTTTCAAATTTTCTCTAGTCCAATCATCAAACTTCTTCTCTATTTCGTTAGTCATTAAACTAGAAAAACTACCAATTTTCCCAGATCTCATAAAAACACCATCATGTTCAATTAATCGAGTTTTCCTATTAAATTCCATAACCATTTCATAATTAACAGCTTTATTTAATTTCATCGATTCAAAACTGAGATGTTTATTTAAAATTTGAATTTGTTCATCAGTTAATTGATGATCCAAAAAATTCGCAACTTGTCGTATAATTTTTATTAAATCGTTCTTCATATCTTCATATTTCAAAAATAATATATTCGATTGATTGCGACGTTCATAAAATTTCAGCACGTGATCCCAATAGGGTGCAAAATTCACTAAAAAAATTATCTAGATAGATTTATTCAAAAAATAATAATAATAAACACCTTTGCCTGCTAGGAAAAGTTGATGGAATTCATCAAAATCGCCTTTATAGCCTTCCATTAATTTACTATGATGGTAATAAGAGACACAAGTGTCTTTAGGGTTGCGAGCAATGTAAATTATCTAAAAATATAATCAAAAAAGTTTGTCAAACCAAATGTTCATTATTGTAGTTTTTCAAACTACCTTAGGTCGTTTAGTGCCGTCTCGAATTTGTTTTGGTAACAAATCGAATGGTAGATGTGTTTTGATGACTTTCTTCCCTTTTATATTCTTTATGTAGCCTAGAGAATCGGCTAGAAACGGCGGTGGTTGGAAATTCTCATCATTTTTCATCATATCGATATAATCAAACAAGGCACTAGCTCTGAAATTATTTCAGTTTACCAACAAATGGATATAATTATTTAAAAAGAAAATACTCAAAGAATGGAGAGCGATGGCCTAAATTGACTTGACCACCTTCGAAATCCAAATTGTGAACAATCATCCATACCATTTCTTGTGTCCAAGTAGTACCTATTATCAAAAAAAAAAAAAAATTCTGAGCTCGAATCCGGACCAGAGTGACGCGACAAACAAATTCTTGTGTTCTCTTTTCATTATTATTAATTAATAAAAATTCAAATAGAAACAATACCGGTTTTTGGGAAACTACAAATCCAGATGTCATCTTCATCAATTTCCCAATTGTCGATTTCGTCTTGCATTTCGGCAAATTTCACTGGCATTGTAACACCTCTAAATGTTTTATAGCCTTTCCGGAAACTATTAGTGAAATTTTTTTGAAGAATTCTATCGAAATCGTCTTCTGATAATTTATTAGTTAAGACCATTTTTATTTGAATTCAACGAATTACAATAATGGAAATAATTGAAATAATTATAAATTTTCAGGCTTTTATATATAAAGCGTTCAAATGGAAAATTGGATTTTTTTGCCATCAAGAGACTGTTTTTACTAAAACCTTGACGTTGAGTTCGACAATATTTTGGTCAATAAATCGTTTTTTCTTCTTCTATTATTCAAGTAATGGTAATTTCCTTAAATTAGATTAACAAAAAAATCTCCAATTTTCTCTCAACAGAAAATCTAATCGATATTTATTGATCAGTTCACTGGAGCATACGAAACCTTGGACTTAGTTACTTACAATTAATTTATACGTGTTGTAAACAGAGGATTTTTTTTTAAGTTTTGTCAAGGCTTCTGACAATAATTGAGAAACACAAGAAAAAACAATTTTTGCTCCTAGACAAAACCTCTATTGGACGGACGCATTGACACTATTATTTCATCATCGACTATTTCCTCAAGAATTTGACTCTATTGGACGGACACTTTAGAGGTTTATCATCGAATATTGATCACTCCAAAAATAAGTAAAATACAGGAAGCCAATATTTTAAGTAAAACTGCAGATTAGAACGTGACCAATGAAAATAAACAGCAGTTTCACGAAATATTGCTTCTCAGCGAACATTTCTCTTGGTTAGATGAATACTGTTCGATCTCTCGTGGCTGTCCGCCCAAGAGACGTTTTACTGTACATAAGAATGCATCATTTTTGAGATCGCCTGCTTCTGGCTATGGGATTTACGTGAAATTCTATTCAAAAACTGGAAGAAATAAAGTAGAACTTGAAACAGCTTTCACAAATCTAAATTCTATCAATAATTTTTTTTTAGAATTTCATCAAAAAATAATTGAAATATATTACGAAAAAAGAGAAATTCACATAAATCAACAAAAATGTTCGTTAATACAAAATATGCATGTATATAGAAAAAGAAAACAGCGAGTGTGTGACCAAGTGGGGCATTATCTATAATCTTCCGGTTTTATTTTCATCAAAGAGAAATTCCAATAACAACAACAACAACAACAAAACAGTTTCTAATAGATCGTCAACAATTAAAGATGACTCGCGGTAGTTATACAATACGTAAATTAAAACCGGAAGAAGCTGAACATATCGATAAAGGTTTTGGTGTTAAAGAGGCATTAGTTGAATTTAATCCGGGCAAATGTTTATTGCCGCAATTCCATGAGAAATATGCACAACAAATTCTAGATGCACCAATTCGTCAAGATGATGTTTGGCTAATAAGCTATCCTCGAACAGGTCAGATCTGAAACTATCTCAATTTATTATTATCATTATCTTATGACTGATTCAGGATCGACTTGGTGCCAAGAGATGATTTGGTTATTGGGAAATAATTTAGATTTCGAGAAGGCAAAAACTACATTACAACAAATCCGAGCACCATTAATCGAGTAACTATTTTGTTTATTTAATAAATTTATAAATAATTAATGTAATTTCGATAATAGAATGTCGTCTGTTTTGATGGAATATCAAGAAGTTTTGGGTAAAGTTTGTGAGAATTCGATCGATTTCATCAATAATCTTGAATCGCCTCGTTATATTAAAAGTCATTTACCTTTAGGACTTCTACCAACACAACTGGATGAAATTAAACCTAAAGTAAGTCATAAAAAAAACAATCGAGAAATAATGGAAATAGAATTCGATAATTTTAGATAATTTATACTTGCCGTAATCCGAAAGATATGTGCGTTTCTTATTACAATCATTTAAAATTGGTCCATCATTTCAATATTGAATTCGAGGAATTTTGTAATTTATTATTAAACGGCTTAGTACCGAATGGTCCAGTTTTTCCACATTATCTAACATTCTGGAATAAACGTAACGACGCGAATGTTTTATTTTTAAAATATGAAGATATGAAATTGGATTTACGTGGTACGGTTAAGAAAATTTCCAATTTTCTAGGAAAATTTTATACAGAACAACAATACGATGAATTATGTGATTTTTTAAGTTTTCAAAAAATGCGTAATAATCGTGGCTGTAATTTAGCTACATTAATTGATGATCGTAATGGTGAAAATTATTATCAACGTAGTGGTATGCATTTTATACGGAAAGGTATTATTGGTGATTGGAAAAATTATATGTCACCAGAAATGGGGAAACGGTTCGATGATTGGATTGAAGAAAATACCAAAGGAACGGGCCTTAATTTTGATTGAAATAAATATTTGTTTTTTTAATTCGTTAATTATAATTAATTAATAAAGTAATTCATGTTTTTTTACGATACTTTCACTATTTTATTTATGATACTTTCTCTCGTTTGTTTATATCGAAAAAAAAAAGATTACTATTCGAAAGCCATATGTGGAAAAACAAAACTGGTAGTTCTATTTTTGAACGACCTCAAAATAATAATCAGAAATTTCGATCACAAAACAATGAAAATAATTGGCTTGAGTAAAATTATTGATAACTTTGCAAATTATTTTTGGAAAACTAAGCAGTACGGGATTTGATTAGGTCAGTCCTGAAATAACGCCCTTTTTGTAATTTCGGAGTGCATTATTTTAGAAAAAATTTGATATATTTCTATGGTAGCTTTCGAGAATACTTCCAAACATTGGCAGTAAATTGGTGGTGATCATAATAATAAACATCCTAGGTGGGGTTTACGTCTGGAAACAACCAAAGGGAGAGAACTTTTAAAAAAGTTATCAGGCTGTAACCATTGGACAATGTAATAGACCAAGACAAAGTCTATCTAATCAAACTATGATAAGTACAATTATTAGAGCATTAAAAACATTAAAAGCAATCGAGACGGAAATTGAATTCTTGAATCCATCAGTCACTTGGAGATTTTGGTAGTTTTCGAAACTTTTCCGCTATAGACACAGATTTTTCGAGCCTAGGCATAAAGCCATCACTGGAGCAAGAAATTTGGTACTAAGGACAAAAAGATCTCTAATAACTTGGTAGTGATGGAAGCACAAATCAGTCCTAGAGCTCCTTTTATCTCAGCTATCTTCAAACTTCAAAACAATTATCTGAAACTTGAAAAAAACAAAACAATAATAATAATAATAATTTATTGTAAATTTCCATAAATAACAATTAAAAAATAAAAACAACCAAAAATGCACAACACTCAATTTCAATAATAATGAATTTAATTTAATTCCATTTAATTGATCTATTTCTTTTTTTCATTATTAATAATCAATTATCGGATTGTTGTGATGTTCCTGGTGTATTAATAACTGAATTCACATCACCTGTACTACATGGTATACTTGGTATTTGCCAACCTTGTTTACTAAAACCCGAATATTCAGATGTTAACGGTTTAATTGGTGATGGTAAATTATTATCTGTTATTTCAACATTTTTATCAATTAAAGTTTCTTCATGCTTTTCTTCTTCTTCTCCTCCTCCTCCTCCATCTTTATCTTCTTCTTTGACATCTTTACTATCTTTATTATTATCATCAACAATAAATGGTAAAATAAAATCATCTTGCTTACTATTATTATTATCAATATGTGATGGTATTAATGGACTTTGGGTTATTGAACATGACATACCAATTGGACTAAATGGATCTGGTGTTGTAAAATTCGGCGATTTACGTTGTTTCTCCGGTGTTAATTCCTGTACACTATTATCACCACTTAAATCAGAAAAATCAATATCGTAATTAATTTTTGATAAACCAGATAAACTGTTTTGTTCTTGTTCTGGTGTTAAATCATTATTTGGTGTTAATAATTCATTTGATTTCGATTTTTTTAAAATACATGGTGCTATATCTAATTGTAATTTATTCTTATTATTAGTTTCATCTAAATTAATTTGTGTTATTTGTAAATTTTGATGATAAAAACTCGATTTCTCTTGATTATTATCAGTTTCTATTGTAACAGTGGGATTAATTTTTTTACGTGGCCTAATTATTAATGGTGTTCTATCAAGTACCTCGTTGACTTTATCGTTAATTTCATCCTATAAAAAAAAATTATTATAATAAAATTAATTTATCGACACATTTATCGGGAATTTTACTTTTAATTTCAACAAATCATTTCGTAATTTCTCTTTACCATCTCGAATATTTTCTGTACGTTCTGATAAACCTTTCAATAACGATAAATTTTCACATAATTGATGCATCCCTTCACAAGCCACTAAAGCCGATTCCCAAGCACTAATCGATGTTATTTCACCATTCATATAAGCATCGAACTCTTCTTTTGGCATATTCAAAGATTCAGCTGTTAAATTTTCAATAAACGATACAGCACAACACTAAAACTACATTAATTAAAAATAAATCTAATCGATAGTAATTTGAATTGAATTACTAGATTTGTAAAATAATAACCAGCTTCGCCTTGCATCAATCTTGCATCATTACAAAATCTTGTTATATACAAAATATTACTTTTAAGTCTTGCCGGATTTGCTTTTAATACAATAAATATTAATGCTGGTAGAAATTCATCAGCACTAACAGGACCACCTTGACAATGTTGTAATACTTCAACAACACTCTTACAACAACGTACAATGCAATTTAATTTATCTTGTGGTGCTTTCATTGAATCCATACTTAATAAATCGGTTATTGCTGTATAAACTAAATCGCGTACTTCTATACTTGTTTCACTTATACAACAATCTAAATGATGGGCATTTACCCAACTCAATTTACGTATACGTTCTTGAATTATCAAATCTTTCTCTTCATCATTCGTTGATGGTGGACAGAACAGCCAACTAAAATCAAATCATTAATTGATGTATTAATTGTTATTATTATTACCTGTATAAGCTGACCATTACGTATTTTTCAAAGAAATTCAATAATTCCTCTCGAACTTCCGTTGTAACTTCTTGATATATCGAAATTGAATTGACTCTTGTATTGAAAAGATTATAATATTTTTGTGCAATTTCAGCAATATCCTCAATTGGTTTCGACTCAATTTCACTATAAATTTTTGTTGTAAACGCTTGAACACATTTACAAAAATCACGACGTACCATATCACCCCATATACCATATAATGATATAAATTCAGCCATTAATTTATCAGCATCAGGATTAGCTTGACGTAAATCTAATAATTTCTCTTGACGATTCAATGATGATGATGGTGATGATGTTGTTGTAGATGATGATGATAATAAATCTTTAGCATTTGATGTTTTACGAAATACAGGTATACCTTTCAAATATTTACTACGTTTATCGGTTTGTTGGCGTTTTTTCTCTTCGAATTTTGTAAAACCAGAAACTTGCACTTTTGTTTGATCGTTATGTGTTTGACGGGCTTTTTTTTGCCGTTCCTGATCCATAGAAGATCGATAACATTTTGAACAATAACCTATTTTCCCAACAACAACAAAACAAATGTTATCATTTATTAAAAAATAAAAACAAAAATCTTACCATCCCAATCAGCATTCCCGTAATATCCACAACCATTTTTACATTTCAAATCGGCCTGATTTATACGCAATGATGGCTGTTTCGTTGCATACATGATGTACTTGTAGGACCTCTGCAAAGCGAATATTGGCATTTTTGTTTTGTAAATTTTATCAATTAATAACCCAAAAAAAAAAACAAAAACAAACAAATAATATAATTAATAAAATAATATGAAGTCTATTTTGTTTTTGTTTAAACAAACAATTTCATAAAAACAATAAACAGTTTTATCCCATAATTATTATTAGGGCAATCACATTTACCACGGTGGCACAAAACTATGATCATGGGCGCATAAGTTCAATTCTTTCATCATAACCATTTGCACAATTGGAAATTGAGGAGATTTAAATGGGATATGAATGGAAATTTTAATTTTTATTAAATTAAATTTCGGTAAAATTCTTATTAATTCTTCACCAGGATCGGCCATTTGTGGTAATGCAGACAAAGTATTATTGATTTGAATATATAAATTTTTATTTATTTGTATTTTAAATACAAGGATATGGTGAAGACAAAGGATATGATTTGGATTTTTAAAACACAAATTTAATTAAAACCGATTGATAATAAAACAACAAACAATTTATAGACACTTATCAGAATTGTGTGTTGATTTCGGTATTTTATAGACAATTGTTATCAATTTAAATACAATTGAACAAGGTTGATGATAATAGGTTCGAAAATTATTCAAAAAATCAATAATTTGTTAAATAAATAGATAGATAAAAGATAATTAATATTGATTGGAATATGGACATATTTACAACGAAATTCAATAGTAAATAAATAAAAATTGGTCATTAAACGAAAACTCACCCAAAATTTAACAGAAATATATAAATACTCTCGTTAAAATCTTTATTTGTAAAGCTACGACATTTTGTCGAAAAAATGAGGTTAGGCTGGCAATTTGACAAATGATGTTCACTACGTCATCAAAATTGGCGCTAAATTCAAAACTAATAATAAAAAAAAACAATTTATTTCCTTATAATTATTGATTATAATGTAGTTGTTTGTAATTGTTGTTGTTGTGGTACTAATGAAATATAATGATATTCAGTTTCTTCAACTGGTATATCCAAATTTGAAATTACACATTTTGGACCAGTTTTCACTTCTGTCAACATATTTTCCGACCAATAATAAGGTTTTAATTGATTCTAGAAACAATAATGATCATTAGTAGATGATTTTCATAACAATTACAGTCAAACTTGGTTATAGCGTACTGTTATAGAGTATTATTGGACTTGGTTCGGCGTTGGAGAAAAAAATTGATTTTAGAAAAACGTTGCATGAAGATTTAGACTCTGCTCTATATTGATTTGATTCAATCAGTAGAGAACTTTAAGCCTATCAGTGCGGATCTGCTCTCAAAGGCTTGAATTGAACAGTTAAGTAGCAATTTGGGGACTGAAAATTTCGAATTTTCCAAAAGTCGCCACATTTCATTCCGTAGAGTTAGTGGTGGACCTGAAAATGTGGACACAGAACTGGTTGGTGGTCTGAAATTCACAAAAGTTTCTATGCAGATGATTTTTCGCACCATTTTTCAAAATAAGTCCTGTTGAAACTCTTAGATCCGAGAATGAGTAACGCGTTGTAGGAAAATTGTAAAAACAAAGGCTGATTGTATTTGTGCGCGCTAACATGAGTCGTACGGTATAAGGGATCTTCTAGTTATGACAGCAGATATTTTTCAAAACCACTTAAGAAATTGGGGTAAGGTGACATTATTCTGTACCGTTCGACTTTGATTAGATGGACTTGAAGCGATCGAATTGGAATTTCTTCTTGCCAAGTATTCTACAACCTATAAACCAGAATGTTCGTTTAATCGTGATAACTAATGTTTTAAGGCAACAAGAGGTACAATCTTATAACTTTTGAGGAAGATCGCAAAATAAAGGGTATGAATCTGAAAAACAAGAAACCTCAGATCCTCTGTCATCAGTAAAAATATCTTTGACAAATGTCCGCGAATTGATTGGGTGTTATCAATCTCAGGACAATCAGCAAGCCTAAAAAATCTTTATACAATTGAGGGAGAGAAAAATCTGGACTCCTGAAACAAAAAAAACCTTTCGGTTATGACATGAATATTTTTGTGGTCCGGACAATAACGCTATAACCGATTTCGACTGTATTGATCAATAGTTTTACTTTAAAATGAACAGTTTTAGTGTAAGTTCGTTTTGTTGAGCCTATAGTCAGAAATAATGATTCTGTATACCAATATGGATTTGTTACCGGCTTGATGAAACACGTTGTTGTATATCTGTGAAAATTATAATTATTAAATATCAAGAAATAAAATTTTTTCAAGGAAAAACTTACCGTTTAGGTGAAGTACCAGTAAAATCGGTATTGGATTTAGTTAGAGTGATTGTTTCGCTCATTGTACGTCTGCAAATTATAATCAATTGATCCTCAAATTAAATTTGGAAGAAACAATACAATTTATACACAAAAAAAAAATTACATACACTCTAACATTTTTATTAATAGTTTTTATAACTAGATTGTTATTGATTTTTTTGTCTACGATTATAGCAGGGACATATTTTAGACGCTTCTCTATGGTATTTGTAGCCATTTTCTTCAAAATTATCATTAAAAAAAAATATCTATAAGAATTGTTGATAAATTTGCAAAAATAAACACCTAAAGATAGGCAACCAAAATATCACACCGTCATGGCATACTTTGTTTTTGGAATATGGGTTATTGGCAAAAACATCTTACCCGGATTCTTTTTGTAAATTCGATTCCTGGATTTCCGGTATTTGCCGGGATTTGCCTGTAATCGAGAAAATTCTATTAATCGATAACAATATTTATTTTGATAATCTTATCAATATTATATTGAATTTCGATATTTATAATTATTTTAATTTGAATTAGGCAAAATTAATTTCAAGGTTGATAATAGAATTTTATTGTGAAATTTTGCATCATAAGCAATAAATAAATTTATACTTACAATTCTGTAAATATTCCGTATTTGTTTCATGTTGTAATTCGTTATTTAATTTTTCATTTTCGATAAAATTGAAACTATTAATTTTCATAAATTCAAATTTATTTGGTATTTCATTTTTCCATTTCATTTCGACGATTTTTGCTGTTTTATCGATTGTTGTTCGAATTCAACTGACAAAAAATTCTTAACAAATGCGGTAAGCCTCAACTATACCTATATACATATAGATAAAACGTCATAGTTTCTACAAATCATCGAAAAAACAAATCAATGACGTCAACTTTATTGTTGTTAATAAAATGAATGGGAAATTAGTCATAATGTTAATGAGTAATTAAATGAGAACATTTTCAATAGATGGAAATTTTATTTTATTATTATTATTATCAGTTTTTCGGGTCATCTTGTAGGCCTTGGAATTCAATTCATTCTTTGATTCCCACATGCAAGGAAATGAAGCAACATTTCAACCGAGTAAGAAAACACACGGAAATTTCTAATCAATTTTAATAGATTCCAAATAATGAGAACATTTCTTAACAAATTTTAAATGATATAACATCTCGAATTATTGACGGTTGTCGGTCTCTATTACGATAACAATATCATTCCAATTGCTATCAAAACTGCTCGACATATTTTCTAAAAAGTCAATATTTTCATAACAAACTATGTATATTAAAATAATATCTATAAGTCATATAATAAACGGTTTTTTTTCTTTATAAAGACGTGACTTGAAAAACGAAACATACAATGAGATACCATTCAGTTAAGATGTTTGTAGAAGAAAAAAAAAACCTCTTCTTTGTTATTGTTTGTTTAACTTTTCACATCGTTTCGCTCATTTATTCTATCCTGATTTAGATTCTAATAACTATAATAATGATGATAATGATGATGATAAAACAACATAAATATACAGCGCGTGTCTCGGTGATTGTACTATATCTGTTATACCGGAAATAGCCATCAACTTTGTTATTTCAAATAGAATACCCCATATTTTTTCGCATTCTTGAATTCTACAGTAAAAGAAAATGGGTTAAAACATATCCACTTTCTGAGCTCAAAAAAGCAAAACGGACTTTATCGAGCACTAATATTTGATATCTCTGCCCATATATTATTATTCATCTTTTGATACTTGTAGGACGGATGTGACAGTTGCCGCAAAGAGGAATGGTTTGTCTCTCATTTTCCAGGGGAATATTATCATCGTCGTTAGAAAATAAAGGAGCTATGATTTGCGATCGGTTTACTGAATAAATGAACGTCGACCCTTTTCTCAACCGGCCATTCGGACTATACGACCATCGTTGAGCGATCGTTCTGAGCAACGCAGCTCCATTGGAAATACACAGAAATAGTGCTCTATGATTCTCGTTCCACGATTATCGTAACAGTCGCCTCTTGCAACACGTACCTTTATAGTCAATTTTTTGAAAATCTCGACTATTTCGGATCACCACTCCATTGACGATGTTGTTAAATACAAAGTTGATAATAAATATGTTTCAACATTCTATTGAGTGTCTAATAATTTCCCAAATCAGATTTGAAAAATATTATACAAGACGGTCATAATTTGAGGTGTTGTAGAATTGTAAATATTTTAGTTGGATACACCATAGTGAGAAATATATGAGAGTTTTAGATGTGGTAACATGTTAGAGACACACGCTGTATGTGTAATGTGTAAGTTTCCGGTATCATAGAAAATTTTCTTTTAATATTTCTCGCAATACAAATGGAATTTAGTGAAAATCTTGTCGGAAGAAGTGACTACCTACTTGAATATTTTCTTGAAAATCTGTTTTGTATTTTTTTTGTGACCGGAAATAATTGCAAGACTACTATTGATCCGGTTATATTTCCAATATTTCATAATCTTGTTTGGCTAATATTTGCTAAATAAATTTTGATCATATACTATAAAGTTTGTTAATACATAATTAACGCCATTCTTGTTTATGGATGAATGGATGAGAATAACTAAACGACCATATAACGGAGTTCTAGATAAAGTTAAAGTTACAGTATAGATTTTCCGAAAATTATATATTTTGAAACTTAAACAATACAATTTCCAGAAATTTTCCAAAGTTCAAGCTATAATTTTCCAATAGAAAGGATAATTAATCAAACGAACTGATCTTATATTTTTCTTTTATACCATAATTGGAGATGACACAGGAAATGTTCCATAGGGAAATTAGTCAAGTCAGTTTAATTTCAGAGGAAAATTTATATTCGAAAATAGTTTCCCCATTAAAAACAATAGAATTTCAGTTTATGAAGTTTACCTACAGATAATATAACAGGGACAGGAAGGCCGTCTCCGATTTTGATTAAATTTGACACACAGGTAGAGCACCGAAAAATAGAGGATAAATATTTCTTTTAAGCTGCCCATATTCACATAAAGAGGGTGGAATTGACTATGGAAGTTACCCCCCAAAACACATTTATCGCTATATCTCGAGAACCATTTAGATCTCATTAAAGCTAGTGTATCATAAACCTGATATTTTTCAAACATCATTATAATTTTCATTTGGAGAAGTGTACCATTTGACTGCTGATAATGCTTCTTGTGCATTATTACTATTGCATTTGGAGGATGCAACTCCGTAATGCAATACCGGAATGAATCGAGAAATCCAAAAGTAGGTAACTTTAGTTTTTCTATGGAGTTTATGATATAAAAAAATTAATTTGAATTGACAAAAAATATTACTAGGGGGGAGCAAAAATTACTAGCTTCCACATACTTTTCAACCCCCGCAGAATTGAAGGGTGTTGTTTACTAGCTGGTATTATAGTACTAACTGTGCGGAATATTTTGGTGTCTTATTCAATTTGACAACTGGTTTGGTTCTTGAGTGGAACAATAAGAGCATGACAATGTTCGATCTCATGTCGCGAATTCAATCAAAACATACCTGGAAACGTTCAAATGGGGAAACGTCACCCACTCACTATATTCTTAAGATGTTTGTCCATGTGACTATCACTTACTCGGACCAACAACACAATGCCTGGCTGACCAGCACTTCTAGTCTTATGGAGAAGTAGAAAATTGGTGCGATCAGTGCATCACTCGAAAAGATGGGTATTAGATTTTTCAATGCGGAATCTGTATGCTACACAAAAGATGGGAGGAAATAGTGACCGCCGATGGACAATTCTTCGAATCACGGATGTATGACTAGTTTTTTTTTTACAATAAAACCTTAAATTTCGGACACAAAGTGACTGGTACTGAAACGTAGTATGTACATACTTTCAATGAGATCCAATAACCAAGCGCCATGTAGTACGGAATAGAATCACCCAGATGAGCCTATTCAAAATAATAATAATACGACCAGTGACTACATTTTGCATTTTCCACACTAAAGAATTTTCAAATTTTCTTGTTTTTTTCGTTCCCTCTTCCAATAAATAAGTAGAACATTCATCATAATAATACTTGTTTATTTTTAAAGCTATTATTTTTGAGTTATATTTAGCTGAATTATGCATCCAAAGTATATTTATCGTCTTATCAAATTTTTATCTTAATGTACCATATCTTATCATTAGTTCACTTACTCAAACATATCTCTAAGGCTCTCTAATAAACTAATAATAAATAAATGTGAAAATCATAAAAGTTCTTTATCGTGAATACGAATTTTAGCCACTTAGCGTCTATCACAGGTAATTATTACTTGGATTTGCTCTAAGCAATAGGCAATTGGTTCCAGCGTTCTCTTGAGAAGTATCTGCTATCAATATTCATCGTACAAAGTTTAAGTGGATATCGATATGAATATCTAATTTTGTATAGAATACGATAATAAATTTGGGATAATTGAATAAAATCAATAAATTGAAATCTAATTGTAAGATATTTAAATTTATAATTGGGTGGAATCTTGAAATTATAAGAGCACTCAAAAGATTAATTAACCTTTTATTGACAAAAAAAAGTTATTCAATTATAGAAATTCGACAAAAATAACAATCAAATCAATATTAAAGTTTAATTCTTCTGATGACCATCATCAATTCATTAATTTATTTATTTTTATTCAAGCTATAAATATACCATTTGTCATATGAAAGAAAAATTGAGATAGTTTCTTTTGAAACAACAATATGTTATTTGTTTGTTTGTTTATTCGTCTACGAAACTCCTATTTATCTATGTGTACTTGACTGTTAAATGATAAGCTTGACTAAAATTAATTATCACCGTTATATATTTCAATAGAAATAAATATTCATGTATGTATGTTCGAATGGAATTTATTAAAATTAATAAAGTTAGGAAACTAATTGTTTCTATCATGTGTTATGTATGTATATATGAGTGGTAGGAAAAAATCCTTATTCCAATTGTGTTCGGAACTTTAAATTAGATTCGTATACAGGCTGGTCCACCAGAGGCTTTCCTGGTGTTGTAACACTAGTTCTAGTGGGTGCAAAAAAAAACGGACTCGATGATCTGAAGTGTGATATTTAGAGAACATTTTGACGTTATAAAACGATTTCGTGAAATAAAGATCTTCGAATGCATTTTTTTTCCTTTCACTAGATCCAGAGTTTCTACAAGACCAGTAAAGCCTCTGGCGGACCATCCTGTATAAGTATACTTCATGTACAATTAATTGTCGACATCTTCCAATCTACAAGTTGCTTACAATTAGCTGTATAATCCATTTAAGTTAATAAGATGTTATACGAGATGTTTAATTAATCAACCGTAGACTTATAATATATAGGGGGATTTATTTTGGAAAATGTAAATTGTGTCCTAAATAAACATTCCAAAGTTAATTGCGTCCTAGCGCTCGTCCGAACGTATGTAAATTGCGTCCCGATTACTTGCTCCGTTTATTATCATAGAGATAGTGGGAACCTCCAGAAAATCTAGTCTCGCTTTTTTCTTTTAAATCATGGTGCCCCCTCTGCACATAAACGTGAGACACAGCCGAAAGTGCTTTTATCAGTTCGTTTACACAGAATTCACCTCGCGGCATCAGTTTCAGTGGAGAGCAAGCCCTCTCTCTCCATGAGCTCTCTGCCACGCATGAGAGTTCTCAGACTGAGCCACCTCCCGTGACTTAGAGAATTCCTACACTCCGCTCATTCTCTTATCAGGTCAACCAGAGACATACAAGCAGAACATCAATCAATAGTGTTAATTTAAGATTGGCCCACTAACACATTGTTCTTGAGGGATATAGACTTTATCATCATCATATGATAGTCTAGTTTTCGTTGGATGCCATTATCTGCTCAATGACGTTGTCGTATAGTTATACCCCCCCCCGATGGAGCTCAGCCAACCTGATGCAAAGGAGCATTGTATGCTTCCCCGTATCTTCTTCTCTACAACACATAAACCTGTTGTCGTTCGCTCGATGCATCTTGTGCAGTTAAGAAGATTTGGTCTAGTTCAGTCAGGTCTTATCATATGAGATTATGCTAATTCATTGAAGACAATTAAAAGGATATGAATGATAATTGTATTCAATCATTGGAGTAACTCTGGTATGGGACGCAATTTACGTACTTCTAACTATAAACAGTACAAGTTTGGATGCAATTGACACTGACCCATTTATTTATAATTTAATACAAAGACTTGAAAAAAATATACAAAAATTAAGGCGTAATGAAGATTTTTCATGATGCGATCGCAACCTTTCATATTGTCATCAAAATATCTATTGTGTTTCTCTCACAATATAGAAGAAAATCGATAGATTCGTTGAATAATATAAATTGATAAGAAACTTGATTAGATTGTACAATAATCCATTTGTGGTTTATTATTAAATTTAAAATTCTATTAGGTGTATTACAAATAAATTGATACTATTGTCGTTATTATTATTGTATTATCGCATTATTAATTCAATTTCCTATAATAAATTTAAACATAAAAATTGTAAGGACAAACAAAAGTCGTATTTTGAATAAAACAAAAAACGTCGCTTCTATCGTGATTGAAAATTGTTTGGAAACAATCTTGAGTCGGTCATTGTGACGAGGAAAAACAAAACGGTTCAACAACTATTTTAAATCGTATAATGAGATCTTCTCATATATTTCTATGTGAAAAAAGTTATTATTTTTCTATATCAAAAATATTTTAGAAGTAGTCGTCAATATGGAGATTGCTCGATAAATCTGACAAAAAAGCTCGTGCAAAAAATTACCTTAATCCAATAAGCTCGAGTATAAAGTTTATTTTACTAGTAGATATTTTGAAAGCAGCGGAAAAATTTTATTTCATAATAATTTCGAAATATCCATAAACATCTGGTAGAATTTAAAGTCTAAAAATTAGGGTTTATTGTTCAATATTTGTAAAATTATAACTTCAATTTGCTGGATTAAAAAAAATTGGTAGCGCGTAAGAGTTGTGGAGTTTATTTAATTTTTTTATCGAAAAAAAAATAAGATTGGATATTTTTTTTCACAGATATTTAGATTTTGCTTCGAATAATAGTTTAATCGTTGATCAACTTGACTTTAATCTTAAATTTAAAAAAAACTTTCGTATTATTTCGAGTTTCTTGAACACGTCATTCAATGCCTAATCACGTTCGATCAATATTTAAAAAAAAAAATAAGAAACAAAAGCACAACCCACAATTCCAATCTGAATCATGATCGTTACCAAGATCTAGTAATTTTGTCATCAATCAAGTTGGCATTAATTGAAATGTTGTGGTACGTACAGTAGAACCAAGATATACAGTGAATTCTTGTTTTACGCGAAGGTTACGTTCCATAAAAGTACCGTGTATTTCAAGACGTAAAACATTCATAGAAATATAGGGGTAGGTTCCAAAGACACAAGCATTGAAGCCAGCTGAATATCGTAGTCCGATTGGGCTTTCGAAATGTGACATGAATATTGTGACTACCTCCGTCTAATAGAAGGTCTACTCAATAAAGGCTTTGCTTTATAGAATTCACATACTTATAAGAAGCTCGGGGAATTGAAAAGTGTCCGGTCATGGAAAATGTTCAACCATGGGAGATGTCCGTTGACAGAGGTTTTACTGTACTTGTTGGATTACGTTTAACTGAATACTTAAAATGTATATTAATACAATTATTACGCCCATGAGAATTTAAATGTTAGTCTGTAAACTTTACAAATTACGGTTTGTAATAGTTTTAAATACATATATGTGATTATCTTAATTTTAATTAAAATAATCCAAAGTAACATTATATAATCAATAATTCTAATTTATAATTCTTGTTTTTAGGATTATTTTGAATATGGTCGTAATTTTTTTTTTAAACGATATAAATTGGTTATACGAGGTATTATCGTAAAGTTTTTACGGTTAAGCTTTGTTGTGTAAAGCTCTTCAAATTGTCGTCCGACTTAGAATATTGTCGAATAAATTCCAGTTAAAATCTAAATGTTTGGAGGGTAATTCTTATTTTTGTACTATGACGATATTTTCAGCGGAATATTAAAGTCGTAAAGTTGAAGATTCTTTTTGGATCAAAGCGAAAAAAAATTACACATTTAACGAACTGTATTTGATAATCAAGACATTATGCTAATATAATTAGGATGTTCGCTCTATTCAATAACGATTTCGTTTTCCCTTCTAAAGATAAGATCTCAACTGCAGGAAATTCAAAGTGAAATATTCGCTTTTTCTTTAAATTCAACTATTTACGATTTAGAAACTACCTTTTAGTATCATTTTGAAATTCAGTTAAATTGTATTAAATTATGTTCGAGTTAAAATTAGAACAAACATTAATAAAATTCATTCAGACTTAGATAGCACGGTCCACAACTTGAACAACAGTTAGATGTATAATATTAAACTATAACAACTTGGTGGACTTGTTAACAAACTACAATGTTGATAATCAAAATAAAACAAAGTGTTCACTAAATTCCTGGCATTCCTATCTCAATTTGCAAATCTTTAGTTTTTTACTCGTTGTTTAAATCTAATTCAACTATTATATCATTAAAATTTATTGTCTAATGTTCACAATATAATTACAGTACACTTCAAACATTACAATTATAATTAAATAAACTATTATCATTGTTATTATTAAAATATTTTTGTACGAAACACTTTGAAATGTATGTATTCATTTTATATGAAGGGAAAATGTGGAAAGATCTTTGTCTTACCCTTTGATATAGAATATAGAATAATTATTTCCATTTCGTTTTGTTGTACAACTGGTTGTCTAACTACTGAATAAATTTCAGATTATTGACAAAATGTGTATTTGGAGAATACTATATTTTTATTAATTAAAATCTCTTAAGTTGACAAGAGAGTGATGCATCACTTACAACAATCTTTAATTTTGTAACCAGATTCCATCGGATCAACACTTTTTAGTTTGAGACACTTAAGATCACTATCACTTTCTTTCGCGCAAAAACTTTTCTAGAGCTCACAAGAGATGGTCATGCGACGGTGCTTAGTATAGGGAACAAGCTAGATGTGGTACTTCATCTCAGCCGAGTTGTTTCAGTTGCCATCGAGAAATAGGAGTAGCGCATACAGCCAAGACTTGTTCTGTAGTAAGTGAACTGCAATGCGTTTTCGGTAGCAGTGGCAATAAGTCGACGCGGCTGTTCGACGTAGAGCTCGGCTATGAAGATTAGTTTGACGTGGAAAAGCTCCTAAAATAACATGCCTTGCTAGTCCGAGAAGTAGCTGAAAAGAATGGTGGTTCGGCTTTGACCAAACTGCTGGGTTTTTCCCATGAGGAAAACGTGTGCAACATATCATACTCATCAAGAATGCAGCTCTTATCTATTGCCGGAATTCTCAGATGCAAAATTAGAAAATAATCGAACTATTCCACTATATTTTTGAGACTTTCAAGTCTACCCAAGTTCGAATCATCAAGTCTTAAAATTAATTAATTAAATATTTAGATTTTTAAAGTTCGCGAATCACAATTAACATTCGACTATAGATTTCTTATCGAAATTATTTTAATTTGCATTCAAAAATCAATGTAGGAATTGAACACTTATTTTCTAAAGATTTGTGGATTTGTGTTGTATTTTGATATCGTGGAGTATCAAACCTTGTGTGTCTATTTCCGGATCGTGATCTCTCTCCCATAAGAATATACTCGAGTCTACAAGATTTTTATCATTAAAAAGAAATAAATTGGTATTCTCTATATTCGTTTTGAATTATATTCTCGACTTTTTACTCATCGAATCCTTTTTATTATAGGAAAAATAGAATAATAAACACATATGTTCACTTATTGATAAATAAATTTTGTAATGTCTTGTAAATTTTTTTTGCAAAACACTCGAATTCAATTAATCAGTCTGTCGTGTCTCATTTATCCTGGAAAACTTTATGTGACCAGTTGTCCTATTACTATTCTCATGAAATATTGCTTCTATTCTAAAAATTCTTTTTATTGTGTCTATTTTACTCAATTTTATTATATTAAATTATTGCGAATAGGTAGTTATAGGTAATTTCCCCGGCGCATCCACCAAAATTCTACAAAAATCCATTTAAATTTGATACTATTGAAATACGACACGTATTTATTTTTTAAATCGGATAAAAAGCGTTGTATATGACAGTCATTCATCGTCAGTGATATGTTGTTTTCCCTGCTTTAGACATATTACCCTAAATCTGAATCCAGGATCGGATTTGTTCCATATTTTTCTCGATTTTTATCATATACCATTTTAATATCATTGTTGATAATTCTAGCAATAATCAGTGGGAAAAAAAACACATTTAAGAAATTGATGGGCTGTTATGATAGGTTTTTGTTGTTGTATTTTGTGGTTTTATTCACAAAGATAATTTGAATAATATCTAAACCACAACGTGCCATATTGTGGATATTGTGTTCAATACTATTTCAGCGTTACTGTTATCTAATACCGGATATTGGAAAGTTAAAGATAATTCTGTCAAGTTCAAATCAATTTATTCATTAATTAAACGATCGGAAATGAATCGTTAGACATGTTGTTGATTTTTATTCCGAATAATTATAAATTACGGAATTATAAGCTATGTTTTCTTTCAATTTATCGATGAGTTAAGATGTATCTTGAGAGCTACTCGGTTTGTTATTCAGAGATTTTGTGCGTCTCTAACTTATTCATTTTATTTTGGAATTTCCATTGACGTTATTCTATATATTATATTATACATTTGAATGATACAATAATTTGGCTTTCTACATTGAAAACAAATTTTGTATCTATAGCGACAATAAATGAAGGATTCGCAATTCTATTTCGAATCCATTAGTATGAAAAAGGTTATGGAATGATTTGTAAATTATTTTATATTAAAGTCACTTCCAGTATGAATAAATCCGTATATAACTGAAACGGAAAAGTTGCTATTCAAACTTCAGAAAACTATGCTATTAATTTGACAACGGTATGTTAACGTAAAAGTTCGGTTGAATTTGTGTAGGAATCTAATTTTGGTACTTTTCGACATTTTGTTGAATCCATGAAATTTTGTTTCACTCTATGTGTACTACATAGATTGGAATTTTGAATTGATGTCGATGAAAAATTTAATTATTAAATGTTTATTTAGTAAATCTTTTCGGTGAAATGCAATTTGTAAAATCAATAATGAATAACAAAATAAATTTGCGAAATAGTAGCAATTTTATTGCATATTTCAATTTTTCTAATAATATTCTAGGGAATGTCCAAAAATCCCAGTAAATTTCAATCTCTTCATTTTTGTTTCAATAAAAATTTCAATAGATTTGATTAATTCCAAAATTCAACAATAGCCTAACAAGTTATTTTCAAATATCGGAAATATTCATGATCTCCCTCATACAGTTAAGGGTTTATAACGAAATTTTTTGTTTCAGGAACTAGTACATTAAGATACCAGTTTCATAAGGCATGATTTTGTCGCACGAGTCCAAGTTCAGAGGAACGAAGCGACGAGTTTTCTAACGGACGAGTACGACAAACGGTCTTATGAATCGAGAATCTTATACTATTATTTCTATTTTGCTCTTTTTTAATCAAAAATTGGTCTGATACCGGGATTCTGTATTTAGGAAATTTATTGTTAGCCATCTTGCAGTTGGTCTAATAGACAGAAACTGTCAAAATCAATTTATTTCTTTGATTTGACGTTTGATTTGTGAGTATATTTGAGTATATTATAGAAGGTTACCAACCTCAAAAAAATTGAAAAACGCGGAGCTTCAGATCGCTTGATTACTGGCGATGAAAAATGGGTCTTCTATGATTGATCGAAACAAAAAAGGCAGTGGCTTTCTGTGAATGAATCGCCAAGAAGTACAGCTAAATCACAATTTTTTCTGATATAGCAACGACCGTCTTCTTGCATTGAACGGACTATACTCTTGAGAAAAATCTCAATATGAAGTTTGAGCTGAATTTTGGTTTTGCTTGATTGTGGATTTTTTTCAATTAATTCTCGTTTTGTTCAGGAAATATTCAAATAAATAAAATTTGCAATTTGTAATTTGGGAATTTCAGTTTTCCCATTATTTATTTCTATTTTGAATTGAATAGGTCAAAACATTTTTTACAATTGACAATCCTCAATTTTTTTCTTCACAGTTACACAAAAATCTCGATAGGATTTGTCACCGCCAATTATAATTTCTTTATTGTATTTTGCAGAGAAATTCTACGACTCTCAATAATGTCCCAGTATTCTTGGAAATTATTTGATTCATTTGATGAAATACTGGAAATATTTCGGTGATTTCAGGAAAAGTTGGCAATTTTCAAACAATTTATCACACTCCTGACGATATTAGGAGGATATAGTTCTATTACCCTAATCTTTCATGTGCAATTCACTTAGTGAACAATCCCACTGAAATTGTTTTTGTTTTTCAATTTTAAGTTTGTATTTTTCCCACTACTTTCATAAGTAGTACTTTCTGTATTACCTAATTAGTGATTATTTCTTTTTCTTGGAAAATTCATAGTTTATTAAAATTTCTCATACTTGCAACCAAAATAAAATATTGAATAAAAATCTTCGTTTCTTACAAATATCTTTGAAATTTTGTCGACATGTTGTCAAACAAAATACAACTCTCGAACATCCCTAGAGATATTTAGAATAAATTTGCAATATTTCCTATATATAAAATAAAATTTCCAAGTTGTTGAATTTGTTAAGTGAGTGGAACAGTCGCATAATTTTCAACAGGTGACAAAGCTGGAAATGTGGACAATCACCATCGCCACTACCACCACCACCACTACCACCAGCAATATTATCACAACTACCACCACCGCCACCGCCTCCACCAATATGTTTGAGAACGAGTAGTAAAACAGTAGTGGGGTTGTTCTATAGGCCATCGGAGTTGAAGTTAGTAGAAAAGTCCGTGGACAAATCCAGTTACCGGAACGCACCCAACGGAAATTGAACATATTAATATTAATAATAATAATAATAATAATAGAAAACAAAAATCGGTGAATTACCGAAATCTAGCAATAAAAATTGGTCTTTCAACTGACAATTATCAATGCAACGAAACTAATATAAATTGAAAATTTATTCAGTCAAATTCAAAATTAATTATTCGTTCAAACAAATTATTTGAATAGTTTGGAACTGTTATACGAGTGATTTGAATTCAAATCTGTCAATTAGAACATTATTCCACATAAGGAAAGAGCAAACAAAAACAATGTACATCAAAGTGTTGTGTTAATGCAGAAATTTATTGTACATTCACCAAAAAACAAAAATGATTAATCACGTATCAGCTATCACCGATAATCATTGTCCAAATTCATTAGGGGCGCACCACCGCAAACCGATCCGTTTGAGAAATTTATTAATCAAAACGGAAGCCTTCGACTTGTTACATTCGAAACCTTGTGAAGTGAGTAGTTTTTTCTTTTTTTATTCTTAATAATAATTTTTTTGCTTCAATATAATTTAGTGATAATTTTTCAAAAAAAAAATAAAAATTTTCATAATCCTATAATTGAAGGGAAATCAATTTGTGAAATAAGCCGATTATTCACTCGATAATATCTATTGGACAAAAACTGTATTAATGGTTGCCAGTTTGAATTTTGCGCCACATAAATTTTCAAAAAACTAATACAAGCAAGCTATTATTATTTAATTATTATTTATTCAATTGTAGTCGGAACATTTTGGAGCGATTTAAGGGCTATATTGACAAAATTTGTGTCTACTGATTGATTATGGATCACTCAATAAACAATTGACTTAATTCCCTATATAATCAGATCATCACAATTTGATTAAGTTATTAATGATCAATTTAATTGTCGATATATTCGATAATTATAGCCAAATTTGTATTTATAAGAACTTTATCTATAAATAAATCCTAATTGAATTGTGAAATTTATTTCTAACAAATTTATTTATCTAATTATGGCAAATATATCGATTATTATAAATAAGATTGATTGAAACCTATAGCACAAGTTGAACGGATGCCAGAGGTTAAATCGTGTTAAACGGCCAATTCTTGTGTCATCACTTTTTCCATGGAAATAATCCTAATAAATATTACCTACTTGGTTGAATTTAAAGATCTTCCAAGTTAATTGTTTTCCGGTTTTCGGAAATTAGTTTTGTTTTTCCGAAATAATTGTTTGCAATTTCAAATGATAATAATAAAACTGGAAACGTGGAATTGCGCACGATGAAATGATTTTCATTTTCTGCGAAGATACGGGAATAATTGCAAACCAAGTAGTTTTATTATAAGAAAAAAAAATTAAGTGAAATTATTGTAAATTCTAAAGTTTATGAGTTATAAATCGCTGGTAGCTCCAAGTAAAACTATAAAAATCATATGTTTAAAAAATAGATATACGACTACCTACCTATATAAGTACAGTTCGAATTTTTCATTTATTTTATCTATATATGGGAAATCTTTCAGTTTTCAGTTTTACATTACAGTATACTTTTCAAATACAACTGTCGTCATTCTCACGCCAATCAATCTAGGTTTTGTTTTATTTTTCCCAACAGCAAATCCTCTACTAATTAATACTGAATGAGAAAATGACGGCTACATTCATTCATCATCATCATCATTGCTGTCATTATAGAATATGCATCAGTTAAAACTTTATTTCTATGATTGCAAAAAAAAACATTACAATCAAATATAATGAATGAAAAAGAAATAGCGAGAAATTGACAAATTATAACAACTATTATATGAATGTTGCAATTTTTTTTCTATTGGAAAATATTTATTGACGGAACTTAGAGTGACTCAAATTTTTATGGTACGTGACACTATACACCATATATATTTTTTCGGTAGTTGAATGTTGCTCAATGTGGATTAGAAAAAATACCGGGATTTGGTTTGTTGACTGTGAGAAAAAAAATTACAGGAAATTCCTATCAGTTTTATCGCAATTTCTATTTCTATTTTATTTGAATTATGAGTTCATGAAACATCATCATGGAATATGAAGAATTACTATTAGAAGATCGCAATTAATTTCACACTAAAGACAGGACCGATTGTTGCTTTATCCAAGCAGGATACTATTGACTATTTGAGTTGAAAGAGCCCTCCACATACTGCACCTTACCGTTGTAGCCTTTTAAGTTGACTATCCTGTTCTGATACAATAATTTATAACCGTTCTTGGGCTACAGCCTTATCCGTATGTATGATAAATGATAACGAAATGTCCTCTATAGTATCTAGTTTAATATTTATCTTGTTCATCATCTTCTTCTTCTTCTAGTTATGCAACTTGTGTTTCCACAACTTTACCAATCCTCATTATCCGTAATATTCGATTATGAAGCTTTAAATAGTTTCAGCTCATATTTAATCTATTCATCAAGATGGAGTTGATTTGATGAAGCATTCAGGCATGCTTGTCTATAGCACTATAACCACAAACTGCAGAGCATCACAATTCGGCTTTTATACTGCCACAATTCAAACCATATAGCCTTTTTTGCAATTTCTATCGTTTGAAGAATTTGATCTTGCAATGACCATCCCCTAGAAGGATGCTATCGGTTTTTAACAATTGTTGGCGAAAGAGTAGATAGCTGCAAGGGATTTTTATTCATTATAACTTTATAAATATTGTTTGAGACCAAATTTGCAGGAAATTTGAAGCTCTACAATTTTTCTTATAATATTAAAGTGATTCAGAGCACACGGAACAGAACAGAATTTATGAACTTTCACCATTAATATCTTGAGTAGCAGACACAAGAACTTGGGTTAACTTGTAATAGCTTTATATAAATTTACAGCTTATTATCTGGCTTTCCGAGGTTGACCGCTTCTTCCAACTTATTTGAATGGGCTTTCATCAAATTCCCAAATTTTCGCTTCAATAATTTTATAGAAATTCTTGTTTCATTTTTTGGAACAAAATCAGCTTATTTTAGTCGATTAATTTCCGCGATTAAGCATGGCAAATTGGACTTTTACAACAAAAAAAAATTCGATTTAATATTATTGCAATCGTATTTCTTGAAATTATGAGTGAATTTTACAGAATTTGAATTTTTAATTTCCATAGTTTTTCCGATATTAACAACAGCTATTTATTTGGAAAAATTCCAACAAACACAATTTCCTATTTGAATTGATCAAAAATATAGCACAACCAGATTTTTCTCTATTTTTATAGAGTTTTCTAAATTTCTTGTAATTCAGATGAAAATTGTCAAATATTGTTGATAATTATCCAAATTAGGAAATTACTTGATCTTCAATTGTGCGAAACTGTTTTCCAGCTAAATTTTTCAGGTTTTTGGAGATAAATTTCGTGGCTCTTGAAAAATTCCATTCCCACTAAAATTCCAAATCAATTTTTTGGGATTTTTGTTTCTGCATGGAAGTTGTTTTAATTTTTTTTCTTTCGAGCATTTGTTTATTGATAGAAGCCGGCCCTGACTTGAATTTATTCTCACACTGAAACTATCAGCAATACTTATCACAATACAAAAAAAAAAAATTGAATAAACTAATGAACATCTCCTTTCCCCCCGTCACTTATCTTTCTATAATACAATATCACATATACATTGCAGTTTCCGCAAATATGGGAATAACACATGAGTAAATGTTGAATATATACACATTCAAAGAATCCGCAAATATAAATATTCATCAACACGAACCTATACAATCAGTTCCTATATGATACTGTCATTAATTACACAGTAATTCCGTGTTTTATTATTTTCATTAATTTGGAAGTTTTTGTATGTGTTTTTTTTTCGCTTTTGTTCCTGTTACATTGTTGAATTTTCCGGTAACAAAAAAAAAAAGAAATAATGGACATTAGAAGGAAAACCACAAAAAATGGAATAATCTGTTTGAAGAATTTTACAAATCCCGAACATAATATCAACGATATACTCCATCAAAAATATAGACGGGTAATTACTTCATTTTTTTTTTCTCAATTAATTATTTTATTTGGTTAGTTATGGATGGGAAAATAAATTTCTTCGACTCAATATTTCGAAATTAATTTAATATAGTAACGATTTCTAATAAATCTTTTTCAATCATCAAATACAAATATTGCAATTTAATTATATATATATTGGTGTTATTTTTTTGTTTTGTTTTGTTTATTTATTGGTTTTTACGATTAAATTCGTTGCCTTACAATATGGTCGTATAAAATAATATGATTATATAAGCTGGATTCGATACGTTTTCGTTTTGTATTTGTACCAGGATCAGTTTGAGGATCAACAATAACGATCATCCTGTCGAAACGATTTTGAAAAACTAGACCTTTCACCGGATCTATTTTCACCTTAAACAAAAGGAAAATTAGAAAATTCAAATTTTATATTCTATATTATTATTTAGTAATTTTTACAAATAATAAAATCTACTTTATGTTAAAATTGTTTGTTTGATAGGAACTTTTTTTCAATTTCTCTAGGATTATCTTTTATTACTCAATTTTCCTTCGTTATTTGGCTATATACCTTTTTTTTCTATAGTTGTAATTTTCTTTTGTAATTTTCCTAGATTCTCATTATTATAAAATAAACGAACTGATGATCGATTTGTCGTTATGTTTCTACATACATATTTAAATAGATGAATTATTATTAAATGTCCTAATAAATAAGTGCCAATTATGAAAATTTAGATTCGCTCAAGATTGAAGCCTTAAATTATAAATTTATGATACAATTTCGACAGTTTCACTCGGCTTTATGCAATTTAAATTAATTCAAGGATGAAATTAGCAATTAACACATGAACACATTATCGGCAATCTATTATTATTATTATTATTAATAAAGGGAATATTACGGATATAATTCAATCGAAGAAATACGATTAATGCCATGAGCACAGCACAGAACTTGAAGCCCTCGAAAGATTCATTAGAGTACAGTTAAAATCGAAAATATCACCACAAAGTATGTGTGGTAAAGTTTTATATGCCGTGGAATGAAGATGGTCAATGGTCAAGACTTAGTGAACATAAGCTAAATGGATTTAGGAGTTATTTCTCTCGGTTCACAACTTAATCGAGTTGTATTAGCAACAGATAAGTTCACTACAATGGCTAAGACAGAGAGTACTCTTCACCTAAACGAAAAATGACATTGTTACCATAAAGAATAGGGTTATTACAACAAAAAATTATCAACAGTATAGTTATTAGTCAATTTGAAATGCAGATTATGTGGAATAACATCTGAAACTGTAGAGTATATAATAATATCGGGTTGCGCCGCTATAGCAGCAACTGAATATACTAAAATGCGAGTATATTGCACCAACAAATGGCAATAAAAACTGGATTACAATCTGGAAGAGAGCCATTTTATAAAGATTCGCCGCATCCTGTAATGAAAAATAGAGAAATATGCTTATTTAATTTTGGATACCCCTATTAGGACAGGCAAGTCTATCACTGCGAACTGTTCTTGATAGTTAAACCTTAACGGCTAGATCACTTTATTGATGTATCACATCCTAATGATCACAACGTGCAAAATAACGGAGAAGAAAGAAATCACCAAATATGTGAAGAATACAAAAACATACACCACCTGAAGACCGTTACAGTTGCTCCGGTAGTGGTCTCTGTAACATAATTGACAAGCAAAAATTTAAAAAAGTACCTGAAGAAATATATATTTTATTTTATAGAGCCGGAGTCTTCAAACTACAACCCGCGACAGCTAATGGCTTATTGTTATTTTCTTGCAATTGTTTCGGTGATAAACCAACGAATTGAACATTCGCGAATAACTTCATTGAATCGAGAAAATTCTAGTTTGCTTATCGAATCAATGAACTTATTAGCGAATGTTTGATTGTTTGTATTCTTTGAAAATTAGTAGGTACTACTATTAGTATGTAATCGTATAAATAGGAAATGGAGCAAGTACTACCTATTTCCGTTTTTGACCACTAGAAATTAAAACCATTTTGGCCGTTGGAAATTACTGGAGCAATCAGTATGGCCCTAAGGCTAGAAAGTTTGGAAACCCTTGTTATAGGGCATAATGTCAAAATAATAATCTAACAATCGATGATACTATAAATATGCAGAATTGTACGTAAAATTTTAAACTAGAAGAATACTAACTCCTGTTACCGTAATACACTCTACAAGAATGGTTGTTTATAGAAAGGCATCTTGTGGAATAAAACAATTGTGGGATAAACAATAATAATAATAATAGATTGTATTGGATTGAAATTGATATTTTTTGATATTTTCCATATTTGTTAATAAACGATCGATAGATCTATATCAATTGTTTTGTATTATTGAACTACATATAAGATTTTATTGTAGTCAAAATTCAAATCATATACCATATATCTTGTTTTCTGTGGTTATCTTTATTGTTATCGTGATCGTGATCATTCCTAAATTACAATTCATATATTGAGATACAATTTTGTGAATCGAATTATACTAAATTGTTAATATGATAATAAATTCTAAACTATTGATAACAAAATATTAAGCCAAATCTCCAATTTAATTCGAATTAATACTTAAATAAATAATTCAAGACATTTTATAAGTATTATTATTATTTTATTTCAGTGAGCTTTTATTAAAATTCTGGAATTTATTTGAAATCATTCAAATTGCGATAATTCAGAAATTTGATAATAATTAATTAATGTTGCGAGACGTAAACTTTCTAACTTCGTAGACAAATTTTATTATTAAGCTAATTCTATGTTTGAGGGGATGAAAAAAAAGTTCAAGTAATTCGAATAATTCGCAAAACTACTAAATTATTGATTTGTGTAACGAATTTATGAAATTTATAACCATGGGAGCGATAAAACTCAATATTTTTAGTATTGTCGAATCCACTAACAATTACAATTATAATTATTATTATTATTATTCTCGATTTCAACATACTATATATAAATTAGCTCATTCAAATGGATAAATTGGAAATAATCTAAAAATAATGGAAATAAAGTTTCTATAATGAATGAAAATTCTTTCTATAATATTCGAATAATTCCAGGTAATAACGTATCATATTCATTGCGAAACTTTTGATTAATTATATAAAATTTCATTAGATAGAATTAATAATAATCTTACTTTATAATTTACGGAATCATTTGAAGTTATTTT
Source organism: Zonitis immaculata (assembly GCA_037414775.1). Taxonomy (NCBI): domain Eukaryota; kingdom Metazoa; phylum Arthropoda; class Insecta; order Coleoptera; family Meloidae; genus Zonitis; species Zonitis immaculata. Next base: position 60,368 of record JAZBGX010000060.1, read on the forward strand.
GCGCCGTTTCCAATGGAAAAAAGCTAAATCAGATTGATTCGGATAAAAGCGTTTACCTTCTAGAAAATTACAAAAATAATTAATTAATTATATAATTTGATCATTGTAGACAAAAACTTGTTATACCTTTAAAAAACGGCTTCCAATCCATCGTTCTCAATCTAAAACTATAATCTATGTAACCGGAAACATCTGAACCTTTACTATTGATATAACGTACAAAAATTATCGTCTAAAATTTGTATAATAATCAAATTAGTTTAGTGTATGTATAGTCCAGTTAAATAAGGATTCAACCTCGGAATCGAATAGAATAAGCTTCAAATTTGTAAAAAGCTTTACTTCGAAGTTCTATAACAACCCAAAAGTCCCATAGAATCGCGTGTTAGTTACTGAAGGTATATTCAAGTCTAAATGTTACAAAATCTGTTATGTTTTTTTTGTGAATATCTCCTTTTCTGTACTCTAAATGACTCTTAAAGTTATTAGAAAAATTGTAAAGCATCAAATTCTCCAAAAATTTGATCTCGGGCAATATTTTATAAAATTAACCGTTCTTGAGACTGAGCAATGGAAAACACTTTACTAAATGTATACAGGCTGTCTCACCGGGAAAGCCGTCGATCCAGTACGGCAAAACTACTGATAGTAAAAATCTGAAAATTTGTGAACATACCAATATCCGAAGAGCATTATCAGCTAAAATTTTTTCAAGATAGTGGCACTTCCGGTTATACCGGAAACTGACACTAACTTGCTTATTTTAAATAAAATGCCCTATATATTATTGCATTGTTGGATTTGTTGATGAATTTGAGCCTCACTTTGTTTGCAATGACGTATACCTAAGACTTACCATTTTTGAGATATTCAACATTTTGTGTCAAAAATTGAGTTTGCAGACCTGTAAATATTGGGCGATTTCTCTTAACGTTAAAATTTGTAACTAAATAGGTTTTCTTGTAGAGAAAGAGTTGTTTAACAGATTTGATGCGTTAGAATAATAATTTTCCATATGGGTCTATAAGAAAAAAAATGTTGAGAATTACTCTGGAAAATGTGGCTTAAATCATTTTTTTCAAATGGAGCGACCCCATTTTGCCGTATTGGATCGACGGCTTCTCCAGTGGGACACCCTGTATACTATTACTCTGTTATTCGATCTAGATATCAGCGAACAGAGAACTAGAACCATATGATTATACAGTTCTAGACGCATTTAACTCGCCTGCCCAACGGTAAAGAATTGTTCGGAACGCGATCCGCAAAAACAGCTATAGCAGACACAAAGATGCAGCATTACAGTCGATACTTCAATGCTTGACTATAGCTCAAATTTACTTCCTCACTATTTATTTTCGTTATGTAGTATCAGAACATAAAAAAATTATATACCTAAAAAAAGTTGGGAAAAGATACTAAATTCTCCATGCTACTGTTGAGTGCTATGTTAGACTTATAACATTCTAAAGTGCACCTATACGTTAATATTGAACAAATGA